>JAKKPZ010000334.1:0-52810 GCA_022814885.1 Ditylenchus destructor
TAATACCCTAAAACCAAAAATAAGATTTACGAGTAATTTCATCGAGTGCCCTAAAGAGGAGACTTTTTTCAAAAGCGGCAAAACTGATACCGGCACAAATATGAACAAATATTCAATATCTAATTTGAGTAGTGTAACCGCAGTCCGGTTCGGTTGCTCTCACCTGTTTTCAGTGGTACCGTTCGGTCCGCTGTTTTACACTAAAAATGCATATACCAGGAGAGAACCGAAAATCGCGGACTGAGGTTTTAAATTAGAATTTTGCCGCTCGTTGGCGATTCGTTCCTCTTATATTTTTTAGCAAACGGAAGTGAGATAAAGCATACTCGATGTTTTTAAGGTGTTAAAGACGATATTGAGACATCTAAATATGTTACATAATCAAAATAAAGCTGAAATAAAGCCAATAATCTCGCTTTATCTCACTTCCGTTTGCTAAAAAATATAAGAGAAACGAATTGCCAACGAGCGGCAAAATTCAAAAATCTCAGTCCGCGATTTTCGGTTCTCTCCTGGTATATAATTTTAGATAGGGAATTTTTCCACGTCAATTTTTAATGTAGCGTAAACATGTGATTTGATCAGGTTTGATAGCAGTACTATCTGCCATTAAAACAGATAAGTATAGTTTTTAGAAAAACTGACCAAATTATTGCCACTGTGATGAGTTGATATATGCAGATCCATATCCTCTTTCGAAACAGCCAAGTGCTTTTGGTTTGTCTCCTTGCAAGTTGAGCATTCAAAAGGAAAATAGTTCAGATGTTTCGCAGCAATGTGCGGAATTATTTCCGATTCGTTCAAAATTGTGGGGCATTGACTGCATATAAACTGTGCTGTCGTTTTGATGATTGTGGAATTAGATTTGAATAAAGCGGATCTGAAATAAATTTAAATCAATAAGGATGAATATGTGCACAAAAAGGTGATCCAACTTTTATGGTTCAAAAAACAACATTTTAGCAGATTTTACATTTAATAATAGAACTTAACCAATTATTGCAAAAATATGTTTAAAATTTAATAACACATTCATAAATCAAAGGAATAATGAGAAGCTTGAATGAAAGTTTGAAAGCGTTTGAAAGTGTTTGAAAGCCCAATCTGCCCTTGTAAACGATCTATCATAATAATCATAACGAATAAATAGTTTAAAAACATTTTCAGTCGGCCCAAAAAATATGCTACAACGTCGAGAAAACTCTATTATAACACCTCGATAATAAAGACAGTACCTCTTTTTTGTGCTTTCATTCCCACCATTGGAAATATTATCTTGAAAGCGTCGTTTTTTGTGTGTGTCGATAACTTCTGATTTGGGGAAAAAATTTGGTCTCTTTCACGAAGAAGTGATTGAAGTCTGACGTGAGCTTTCTAAAGAAAGACAAAAAAAAAAAAAAAATTCAAAAAATTTGGATTTGGCTTACTTTCCGGAATTATTCGAGAAATTTGAAAGTTCCAGGACTGAAGTCTGGAACTAGCTGAAGACTGTTTGCTAAAGCTGACGGACTTTCAAAAAGACTTAATATTTTTTCTCTGGACACTGATTTGCAAATACCTGAGATGCAAGTTATACATTTTTGGACACTAATGAATCTAGTAGCTAACTGAAATATTGAAAGGTTTTAAATAGTATTCGAACTAATGGGTTTTAATTCTGGAACTATTGGGCTCTACTGCCGAATCTATTCTTAGTTCAATTTGATCAGGTTCAGTGCTGACAAAATATAATGGCAAAATAAAATTTCACGCCAAATTTAGCATTTGAACGAATTATAGCTCCCTCTTCATGACATAATTTCAATGCGCAAGATTGTTGAAAAGTGAAGCCGAACAACATACTGACTTTATTTGTTGCAACCCGGAGAAGAAAAGCATTGAATTGCAAAATAATTGTAAGGTCGAACACCTACCGTCACAGTTGAAATGTTTACCGAAGGTTCAGTGTTCGGCAACGATGGAACTTCGTTGTCCTCAGGTTTAATGACCGGAAGGGTAATAGCTTGCTCGATTGGCCCATTGGTTTCGATCTTAGTTGTAAATTCCACGTGCTCCTAAATTTTTGACTTTTTTATTTCTTATTCTTTTTATTCTATTTCTTTTTCCTTTTTATTCCATTGATGTTTTTATCTTAGAAATCGCGCAGCGTGCGCGCGAGGCGTTTTCCCGGTTTTTGCGCGCGGGACAAAAGTGAATATGGGTAATTTTAGAGCGAGCCGGAACTGAGGGCTCAGGCTGAGAAGCTACCGCTGCGAGCCACCGCAGGTGGCGAGCCAGTTCTGTGGTCGGGCGCCTTCTTACCAGTGTAAATTCTCCGTAATTATTGTGGTGCCAATACTTCAGAACTAATAATATAGAAAAGGCATTCTGACTCCCGTAGGGAGTCCCAAAGCGCTAGTATCTAATAATTCAATCTGAAAAGTACCTGGGTCGATTGCTGCGATAAATTGTCATTCGAAGTGATATTCGGCATTGCAACAGTTTCACTGTCGTCGTCAAGAATGATTACATCGCCATTGTCATTTTCTCGTTTTACTTTAGCTAAGTCAAGATCATTTTGCGCAGAATTTGCAGCCATTGTGATGAGTGGAATTCAGTGTGTGGTGTCTGAAATAAATGGAGATAAAATAGAATATGATGTTGAATTGATTGTCGTAAATACCCTTTCATAAAAGGGCCATTCTCCGTAGTCAGTCTGTGTGTGACGGACGCTCAGACCTCGCGATCAAGCCGTTAGCCAGAGGTGAGTGGTAGCTCAATCGATAGGTATCGAAATGCTAGGACCGGGTCGCGAAACAAATTTTTTAAAATTTTAATTCGCACCAAAACACAAAAACTTCTTTTTAAGGGTTTTGGCTATGGGAAGTTGAATAACGAATGCACGCGTGGGCAGACTCTCTCGCGTACCGCCGAAATCCGGGCGACAACTGCGGCGCGAGCGCCGCAGTTAGGCTTTCGGCTAAAGAACCCGGAGGTACAGAACAAATACAGAAGCTTGCATAACAAATACAGAAGCTTGCATGACGAATGCACGCGTGGGCAGACTCACTCGCCGTCGAGGTCAGTGTGGTCGGCGCGGAGCGCCGACCTTCTCCCTTGGAATTTGAGGGAACTTAGAACATATACTCCCGAACAACCCTTACTCCCGTACAACACCCTGACCGCTGATGGCGGTGCGCGAAGCGATGAAGATGCACGCTCCCGCTGTGCACACTCCCGTTTCCGAGTGACGGGCGCGCCGAAGGCGCGGACCGTCGCTCGTGAAATATAAATTAACAAATTCCTTTTTGCAAGCACCCGCTGGGATAAACAGGAAATAAACATTTATACACATATCAAGAAAATGGCTTACTGGAACATGTCTGTAATTAATTTAAATTCTCCTTTGATCTTGAAATGCCTTATTGCATATTTCTGAGAAATTTTCATGTTGTTATATGATTAGATTTGATATAGCATCAAAATTGATCCGGTATGACTCATGGTATAAAAATGGGTTAAAAGGCACGTGGTTGGATATGATTAGATATATATCATGTTTTTTGCACGTCGACTTCGATTCAAAAACGCTAAAACTATCATTATCCATCGTGCTACCCCAATAAAACGATAGTCAAAGTTAGAAGGCTAACTTTACAGCTGAAAATTAAACATTGTCTCAGATAAAGGGCGAAACAATATTGTAGCGTATAAAACGCAAGAGTTTGTTTTAAACAAATAATTTTCTATGGGTGAAATGCAAACATTGTTTCGCCCATAATCTGAGACAATGTTTGGGCTTTGCCGTAATGTTAGGGCATCGTCAGTCAGACCTTTACGACAGGGTGAAAATAATATGGTGAATTTTGTGAGGAGAATAAAACGAGTGTGAATTACTAATAGGACGAGAGTTATGCGCAGCGGCTTCGCCGCTAACAAAAAAAGTTTTCTTTGTAACATCAAAAACCTGCATTTTTGCACTTTTTGGCAAAAAACGGCCACTTTATGGGGGGGGGTCCGCTCCCTGAATTTTACATTTCCCGTTCTGGCATCTCCAGGCCGTCAGTTTAAGACCAAAACCACAAAGAACGGAGGGGAACAAAAAAAGTTTCCTTATTAGCGTAAAAAAACCTGCATTTTTGCACATTTTGGCAAAAAAAGGCCACTTTTTGATATCTCCGCTCCCTAATTTTTGCGGATTCGTATACCAACTTTTTGAGACCTACAAAATGAGCTATCACAGACCCCTGTATCGGGGGAACAAAAAAAGTTTCCTTTGTAGCGTAAAAAAACCTGCATTTTTGCACTTTTTGGCAAAAAGAGGCCACTTTTTGAGATCTCCGCTCCCTAATTTTTGAAAACCCGGGCCCTCCAGCTCGAGACCTACAAAATGAGCTATCACACACCCCTGTATCGAGGGCACTAAAAAAGTTACGCCGTTTGACGGACGGACACGTGCGACTTAGGTAGAGTGGACTAAAATTGAAAAGTTGAAGTATAAACGCGAATTGGATAACAAATAGAAGAAACGTATAAGATAATCGCGGTTGGAATAACCGATAGTAAGATAATTTCAAACATCGTTCTTTTATGTATTACTTTTCTTCGCGGGACAACCAATGTTTACGAGTAATTCAAAAAGTGTTTTATTTTACCGAGAGATTTGATTTAGCCTCTTATAAAAAATTGTTTAAATTGTTTTATAAAAAAATGTTTAAAAACTCCTTTCTCCGTCCAATTTCTGTATATCTTATTGCATTCTTATTGATTTTACGCGTGTAAAAACGTAATATTATTAGAAATTTCAAATTGAGGAATCCCGCTTTCAAATCCAGACATCGTAAATCGGTTCTCAACATATTCACCAACTAAAAATTCTGTCTTCACGGGGGTATAGAAAATATAAACCAAAGAGGAAAGTATGAGCATTGGCAAAGAATGGATGAGCCCGGTTGTCGAAAAAATCGAAAATATAGCATTACGTATATAATAACAGCTGTTGGTGAAGCGTTTGGTGAACCGAATAAATACGAAATTTGTGAAATAAACAGACCCAATGCACTATAGCAGAGATATGAATAAGTTTCAATTTCATTGAGAATAAAATGGTGGGTAAAGAAGGGAAAGTATGGGCGAACGAAAACCAAGACGAATGGTGTCAACCAGGGGTGGGCTTGATGATTGCTGATTTTGAAATCCCGAAGCCCGAATCCCGAATGCCGAATTGAGATTTTAAAATCCCGAAGGTTGAATCCCGAATGGCCAAAAGTACCGAATTTTCCCGAATTTACCGAAACCGAATCCCGAATCCGAATCAAATCTCAAAAATCAACTTTTTTTTCAAATTTTTGCCTGTTATCTATATTTTTTTACAATTGTTGGTGCATTTATATTATCAATTATTGTTTCAATTTACATATACGTCATTTGTTATCAAGTTCCATTCATATTATCCACGAAAACACGGTTTTTGGCCATTTTTTAAACTTTTTTAGCCATTTGGTCATATTTTTACTTATTTTATATTACAATTTCTCAGCAAATTTGCGTACCGATGGGTGAAAATTTTCGCCTATTTTTCCGTACTATTATCTGCCTTTAAATTTTAAACGGCGCTATTTTTCTTCTTACTTTTCCGCATTCTAAACAAGAATGCAAGCAAGATTCAAGGTTCACACCAGGGCTGGGAGATCGGATCGGAAAATACCGGGTTTTTCGCAAGCATGGCAACCGGACTGGGCACCGGACCGGACCGGGGGGGGGGGTGGCCGGTCCGGCGGACCAAACCGGACCAACCAAAACTTAACAAGCACCCCTAAGAATGCCTTCGGCGGCAAAAAATTTTGAAATTTTTTAAATATTAAAAATTTTCAATGTAGATTTTTGGCAAACCTCTCTCGTGCCATGCCTCTCTCGTGCCATGCCTCTCTCGTGTAAAATAATAAAATAAAACTTACCGAGGGGAATGTCGCGAGCGACTCGAAAATCATATAATTCACCATATTTTGTAGCCATTGAATAAATTTAGAACTAGCTGAGATGGGCCGCTTCGCGGCCCCTCTCAGCTAGGAAGCGGGAGTGTGCACAGCGGGAGATTTGGTTCTTCATCGCTTCGCGCACCGCCATCAGCGGTCAGACTTGGGTTGTTCGGGAGTAGAAGTTGTACCACGCAACATCCCGCCCGGGAAAGTTCCGACCTCGTGAGAGACCTGGTGAGAATAACACGACCTCGTGAGTACAAATCTCGAATCTGACGTCAGATTCGTGATCAGCGTACCCGAAAACCCCCGGGTGCCAAAAATCAGACCCGTAGACACATTGCATCAAAAAACCCGATTTTTTGGCCAAAAAGTGGCTTTTTTCAAAAATGCGCCAAATCAAAAAGTGTAAAAAGCAAAGTGGTCCAGAATCGCCTCAGAAATCGATTGGGAACATAAAAAACATCACTTCCCCAGGTCAAAACCCTTAAAAACACGTTTTTCGGTTTTGGCGCGAATTCAAATATTCAAATTTTGGTTCTGACAATTTGTCCTGACACAGATTGTCCTGACACAGATGGTCGGGTCTTTCATTTCTATGGGGGGCCAAAATATGCCGACTGTCTCAATTGAGGAGACGGGTCCTTTCCAACGCTATAAAAGGGCCAAATTTAAGGGCTAAAATCACTTCTCCATTTTCATCTCCAAAAACAGAGATTTTGACTTCCAACTTTCATATCGCTCTCCCGGTCGCTCCCCAGACCAAACCACTGTGTCAGACTTTGATTGAAAGTTCACTTTCAATCCTATTTTTCCAAATTTACCTTTGATCAAGTTTACTTTGCATTTCTTGTGCTGATTTTCCCTAAATAAACTTCCTACTTTCCAATCGTTTTCTTATAAACGGGCCTTTATTCACTCACTAAGGGTCGAGGTTAGCCCACCTCAAGCTTATAAGCTACATTACACACATTTATTGACCAAACTTCTAAAGTTTGGTATTATTTCTTCACTCGTAAATTTGCGCTTCAACTTGTCTTCGACCTAAGGTCACTTTGCTCTCCTATTATTGATTTGTGTTTATCGGCGGCACTACCCAGTCGCTATTCCCTATTGTTTCGGTACTTTGAAGGACTTCCCTGTGTAGTTCCTTCCTAAGTACATTTCGGGTTCAATTTCCCTATTGGTCCCACATCGTAATCGTTTGTCAACCCGGCTTACGACATCCCCAGTATGGGATCCTCGACCTTCTGATTGCTTACTACCTTGAAGTATTCCGCTTAATTTACCTGTGATTTGAACTTCCCTATTTACACCACAACTGACCTTATTTGTCTTCTATTTTCCAAGTTCGTTATCAAGCATATTCCTTGCTTAATTTCCAAACTTTTAAAAATCCTATTCCAAAATGTCTGGCCCTTATTCAGCTGCTATCGACATAGCTAACAAAAAGGCCAAGGAACTTCTGAGGCCAAGGAACTTCTTTCACATTTATAATAAAAAGGAAACAAAAAGCACCCGTTTAGGTAAACTTTTTGCAAATTAGCGCCAAAATCGGAAAAAATTTTCAAATTTGGCGCCAAAAATTGAAAAAAGTTAATATCCGGTATCCGGCCCGGTTTTTTCACACTATCCGGTATCCGGCCCGGCTTTTTGTCCGACCGGTTGCAGCCCTGTGGTACACCTATGGCCAAAAAAATTAAATTTTTTCGATTTTTCGCAAAATGTGTTTTTAGGGGTATTTTGATGCAAAACAATTTTCAGAGCAAATTTCAGCAGTCGGAATTTTTTGACTATTAAATTATCGGATACATCCATAGCCCTAACCTAGTCATAGTGTGTAAATATAATCTTTCTTAAATTTAATGGAAGGTGCCATTTCAATTATGGATAGCAGAATGCTAATACAATATATTATCAGCGCGAATTTGAATCTCTTTTTAACCCAAACATAACAACAAACATTTTAACCCGAACATAAATATTCAGCGACTGAAATCGATATTTATCATTATGAAATCGGTAAATGAAAAATGATTATTGTACGAAAGAAATAGGAATAGAGATGGGTATGGATTGTCCATCTGAAGTAATGTTGGTAAAGGGCTGCGCCGCACATATACGAATGTTTTTGCAGAGACCTGTTTTTAATGTAAAATTATCTATGTGCATAGATGGCTGCCTTCGATGTGTCTGGCTCAGAGCCGGTGTTCTGAGTAGACAGCAAAAAATTGAAAGAGAGATGAGTATGCAGTGTTCTGAGAGAGAACACAGATAGATAGCGGTCGTGATCGTCAAGTTCCCTTTCTACTCACAGTTCACTATTCATTAGGCATGTTCAAAACAAACTCTTTATGAAATTTGCATAATAACACGCAATATAAAACATTGCTCGGTTTCTGAGCTGACCTTGCACTACAAAGCGGTAGAGAAAATCATTCGAGTGCCTGTACAGGTATAGAGAAATCATAAACATACAAAAAGCAATGGTAAATTGGAATAATTAAATAGAGAATACAGAAATCGGTTCACACAAAGTAAAACGCATCTTCAACTTCTGAAATTGATTTTTGTTTATAATGAAAATATAAATGAAAAGGGTTTGGGTATTTTTCGTTGGGTCAGATCGAAGGGCTGGGTCTGTGTTCTGAGTGGTTCACACTCATTTATGTGAACAGCTTTAATTCCGCTAATTATATATTATTAATGTCTAATAAACTGATGAAGAGGTAGAGTACTTAAAACAGGTGTTAACCAGAGATATTTCAGAAAAGACCATCACCAGCTGTGATTCAGAGAAAGGAATTCTGTCTAGGTATTCAGAGTTTTGGTGGACTATATAAAACAGGAACAAAAAACTCATTTCTTACCATATAACTGTCCGCTTTCATACTTGCTAACTAAAAATACTAATTTAATTCCCTATGAATTCATCTGTTGAAGAAGCATCGCCATTAATCCGCTATTTTTCTGGATCAGTTCATTTATTGCTTTTGTTCGCATCAACTTGTGGAAATGTTCTGCTTGTGGCAGTGTTTGTTAAGGTACTGTATACCCGCGCTTCGCACCCCCGGGATTCAAAAATCCCCCGGCCAATCCCGGGGTTTGCGTAAATCAAGCTTGGTTGATGATAACCGTAACCCTTGCAAGGGTTAAGGTTATTCCCAAAAAATGTTTATAACTATGAAGCTTTCAAGCCTAGAGCACGTCTGTGATGGAATTTTTGTGTCTTACAAAGTTGTTATTAAGACATTTTAGAATATTAGAGTACTAAAATGGCGTAGAAAAGAGTTCCGACAGGGCAAATGGCGATTTGAATTTGCGCCAAAACATAATCGCATGCCAAAGGGGTTAAAAGGGGCCGCTGAAAATTTTTAATGAGGGGGATTACTCGGCAGGGGTCTCCTCTAGAGATTAGTAAAAAAATTGAGTGGGGCCTTATTAGAGTAAAAATTTTCACAGTCAACACTTTTCCCTATTAGACGAGACTTTTTCCTGATGCTGAACAGAGCCTCCTCTAATAGGGAAAAGTGTTGACTGTGAAAATTTTTACTCTAATAAGGCCCCACTCAATTTTTTTTACTAATCTCTAGAGGAGACCCCTGCCGAGTAATCCCCCTCATTAAAAATTTTCAGCGGCCCCTTTTAACCCCTTTGGCATGCAATTATGTTTTGGCGCAAATTCAAACCGCCATTTGCCCTGTCGGAACTCTTTTCTACGCCATTTTATAGAAAATTCCGGAAAAATTTATGAGCTGGTATCCTAAATATTTTTGAAAATGTTTCAAATTGCAATTATGTAATCCTTTGTCAATAGGTACCGTCAATAGGTATCTGAGCACTTTTTATGGGTGATTCATCGATTTATGGATGCAACTTAAAATTCCCCCCGAATGAACTCTAAAATTAGAGTGACACCGGTAAGTCTTTAGGGCCACACCCAATTCAAATCGGTAACATTCTTCGTGATGGCTTCACAAATGTTGGTCTGCGATATTGTCGGTCTCATCGTATCATTCATCCTGGATGTGCCTCTTACGTTCAGCGGGTATTTGGTCGCAAATCCCAACTCCGCGCCATTTCCACAACTCTATATTGCGTTTGTCGATGGCATTGGAGCGTTTGTTTATGTGGCCACGATTCTATTTGCGATGTTACTGGCACTGAACCGTTTTTGCATATTTATGGCTCCGTCTGTGGATCGTTTCTTGTTTCGACGACCTAATATTTTCATGTAAGCACATGAAAAACTTCTGCGTTATTGAATGGGAAAAATAGCGTTTCGGAATATGCGCTTGGAAAAATTCCATATTTTTTTCAGTATTTTTAGGCCTTGGTTCGGATGAGTATACACCAGGAGAGTAAATGGGCACCCAGTCTGTCCTGTATAGGTAAACAAGGGAGATGACCTTGTGAGAATGTATCTCGAATCTGACCTCAGATTCGGATTGAGCATCATCGAAAACCTCTAGGTGCAAAAATCAAGTCTCGTACATGTTTTGGGGCGAAAAATGTCATTTTTGGCCAAAAGTGGCTTTTTCCAAAAAAATCACCCCAAATTGAAAAGTGTAAAAAGCAAAATTGTCCGGTAAGACCCCAGGAAGCGACTGGGAACGCGAATTTAAATTTTTTAGCGGTTTAGTGTAGCCTCGACAAGACCCATCCAAAATATGAAACAAAAATTAAAAATGGGAAAAATATTACAACCTAATTAAATCCGGGTGCCACTATTCGGTCAATTACTTTTGATTTGCATTCAACCCTGATTAATCCTCATTAATAACTCTCAAAATAATATCATACGCAAATTTTTTCAACCACTATCCACGCACGTTCAAAAATTGATTTACGATTAGCAAAGTACACATTGAATTTATACAAATTTTTTCACTTATATTTTCAGATCAATAAGCATAGTATGGGGATATATCGGTTTCACAATGACTGTATGGCTCATTTATATGATAGCAACTTTAATGAAGAATTCAGGTATATCCAATATATTAATCAACTTACACCTCAGAAGGTATCTGAATTTCAGGAAGGCTTGTAACATTTCTAATATCATTTCTAACAGTGGTATGTGCTTTTTATTCTGTTCAAGAATAGGGCATTATTGAACGATTATTACATTAACCTTTTAGGCAAAAATAGTAATCGGAGAGTGTTTCCCAATTGCAATGCTGATTCTTTATTTCATTATTTTCGCCAAAATACGATACGATTCCGGAGGGTTCCGGTGCACTAGGATCTTGATTCAAACCAGAAGCATCAGTAAGCTTGAGAAAACATTTCTTATACAAGTAAGTGCAGCAATCTGGAATGAATGAACTAAGAAACAAAATTCGAGCATGGCAATTTTAGGCCATAATTTTTACTGGAACATTCTAGAAGGATGAGTAATGGCTAAAATAACAGCTAAGACTTAGGGGTTCCGACCAAGCTCAAGCGTGCCATATGTCAGCACAAGGTATTCGAAGTCGGTGGATTTTATCCAAATTTTGAGACTTCAAGCCAAAAACTCTCAAATTTGGATAAAAATTGAAGGATCTCAAATGCCTTGCGTTGACATACAACACGCTTGAGCTTGGTCGAAGCCCCATGAGTCTTAGCTGTTATTTTAGCCATTACTCATCCTTCTAGAATTTTCCAGTAAAAAGTTATGGCATAAAGTTTATGGGGGATTTTGACCTACACTCCTAAGAAACGAGAGAAACTCTCTATTACAAAAATTCCCAAAGTTTACCATTTCCATAATCGAAAAGCCAGCTATGAACTTTTAAGAAGATTCAGATGTGGTTCATAAAAAATCAGAGAGTTGTATTTTGGCCACCAATTATGTATATGCTATTTGATATACAGTCAATCCGCGATACAATGCCGCTTTTCCTCTAACGCCACTACCCGCGGCATTATATCGGGGGAAGCATTATGAAAGTCTGTTCCATCAACAGCTCACTTTGTTTCTCTGCGCACACTATTTCTTTTGTCTGGCAAAAGATGGCGAGGTAGACAAAATAATGCGTTGTTCCCTTCTTTTGTGCAGCGTCTAAAGCGCATCAATAGCCCTCTGAAACTAATCACACCATTACTAACTAACCAAAATGGCTAGCTACTAACCAAAATGGAACAGACTTTCATAATGCTTCCCCCGATATAAGGGGGTAGTGGCGTTAGACGAAAAGCGGCATTGTATCGGGGATTGACTGTACATTAATAGTACATTTTAGAGCTTCATTATATGTGCGATGTATGAGTTCCGCTATGCGGCGTTTTACATAATGCCAGACAATGCGTCACACGGCCAATGGCCCTACATTATACGACTTCTGCGACAATCAACTAGTGTTCTCATGCTTAGCATTCACGCCATTGTGATTTTTAGCTCAAACGCAAAAGTTCGCCATATCCTTCTACGTGAAACATTCTTCGCACAAATTTTGCACTTTCTACCTAAACGATACTTTGTGGAAAAATCGACGCCGGTAGCGAGTATTCCGCCGGGAACATGATGTCCGCAAAATAAAATGTTTGGAAATAAGACGATCTAATGTGTTGATAGAAGTTGGCTAAAAAAAATTTCTAGTCTTTTAGGTTTTTACACAGGGGATGGAGGCCGCGAGAGCGGCGGCGGGCGCAGCTAGTTCCTTTACTGTTTATTTTTAGTCAAGAACTATGGGAAATGCTGGTTCAAAATATGTGTTCAAAATTGTATTGGTTAGTTGTTTTTTTCTAAACCTGTAATTTGTTAATAGTGCCGCTATTCAGTTCGGACACGATGCTGTCGGCAAATCCTGCCTCGTGTACAGATTCACACAGGTTACTTATTATTTTTTGGACCCATACTATACCTGTGGGGAAATATTGGCTAAAATAGAATTTGCCGGCTTACATTAGCCGGGATTTCAAAAAATTTGAAACTAGGCTAAAGTAAATATTCCGAATACCAATGAATCAGTATAAGTACTAGAAGGTGCACCGCCGCATTCGCGGCATCCATTTCTGACAATTCCGACCCCCGTTTGGACCTGATCGACCTATGTCGAGTACGCAACATTTTGCCGGATTCGTGTTCCCCGACCCCGAAAACCCTAGATATGACCACGTTGGCTCTGAAAAATGCCATCTTTGACCATTCCGACCCCAGCTTCGACCTATGTCGACCTTTGCGGTCTGACTCGATTTTTACGGATTTATGGGGGGGAGAGGGGTAAAACCTAATAAGGTGACAAAATTTGTGTCGAAAACACCTGGAAGGGGTCTAACCGACAAACCAGAACTGACTGACGGACGAAGGGCCACCAGCAAATTAGTAAAGTAACATAATAATTCTGTGTATTACTGAGTACTAGCGGGATGTGGTGCCTTCGGCGCCACAACCCGCTAGGAAGCGGTTAGTGTGCATCCGCGGCGCTTCGCGCACCGCCATCAGTATGCCCCGTCTGTATCAGTATGCCCCGCGCCCCTGCGGGCCTCGCTCGGCTTCACCCGCCCTCGGCCGGGTGAAGCCTTCTATTTGTTCGGGAGTCTAAATTTTTGCCGCCACAGTGCCTCTTACCTCAGCCCTACGGGCCGAGGTAAGGTCAACCAAAGTTATATGCAAATGATCCAAAAAATTTTCTTTGGACTGAGAAAAAGTTTAAAAAGTTATTGACTGAAAATTAGGAATTAGGAGAAACTTAAGAGGTTTTGCCGGATTAGGAAATAGGATTCCTAATTTCGAAAACCAAATTAGGAATTATTATATTCAGGAGGCTACTGAAAAGTTAGGGGGTGGAACTCAAACGCGGATTGTCTTAGAGGGACCCGACGAGTTAGGAAAAATTTTTTCCTAATTCAACACCTCTGTTTTATAGGGTATTTTTTATCTTGGGTATTGGCCCACCTGTCATTTATGGTTCATTCGCATTAATTATGCTCATCAAAATCCAGAAATCAAAATACAGAAAGTATCAGAGCAAGAAACAATGGCAAGTTTATGACTTTTTTGTATTCGTAAAAAACGAGAAGCTATCACTTGGGCGGGGTATCATCTGTGATTAACCCTTCATTGTCGGAGCCATAGAATTCTGGCGTTACCATTAGCTTTCCTTACAGACACACTCTTTGTATGGATAATGAACACTCATTCGTTTCTTTCTTTTTGTTAAGTCTTTAGCAAATCAAAATCGTATCCCATCGGATACACTCGGCAATGAAGAGTTAACACTAGAACGGTCGGATGTAGTAATTGCTTAAAACAATAGCCGAGACTGTGTAGATGCCAAATTCATAAAAAAGTCGGAATTGGTCGCAATTGGAAGCATAGTCTGAAAAATCGACTTGAATGTCGCGAGTCCCGAAGAATGGGTCGTTAAATTGTTTTGGCACATATCCAAGTTATATGTCACTGGAATGCACGTCACGTCAGCTTTCCAGAAACGTATAACTTGCCTTGACGTCACCACTTTATGTGTCAGTTATTGACAAAAGTTCACAAATTTCACGGGTGTATAAAATGTGGCATGACAAACGTTAAGGAAAATTTTTGTGTTTTACTTGAGATAGGCTTCTTTTGACGATAAAAACGAATTTCTGACACAATTTTGTATAATATAAAGCATTTTGACACAATTCTTATAAACAAAAAAAATATTAGAAAATTTTTCGACGTTTTTACCTTTTTTGGTCAAAAGCAGACCATAAAATGGCATTTTTTGCCGCGTTATCGTAAAACTAATGGCAGATTCGGATTCAGCTCCCTAAAATACCCCTAAAAACACTTTGCTGAAAAATATTTAAGCTTTTTAAAAAATCGATTTTTTTCAAAACCAATGTGGTACCCCCTATGCTTTTTGGAACGAAAAATTAATTTTTTAATGCTCAAATATTTTTTGCTAAAAAGCGTTTTAGGGTAACTTTGGGGCGTTGAATCCGAATATTCCGTTAGTTTTTTGACATCACGGCAAAAAATGCCATTTTTAGACTATTTTTTTCGACCAAAATTGAAAATTTGTATAAAACTTTGTATAAATTTTTTTTCTGTATAT
Source organism: Ditylenchus destructor (assembly GCA_022814885.1). Classification (NCBI taxonomy): domain Eukaryota; kingdom Metazoa; phylum Nematoda; class Chromadorea; order Rhabditida; family Anguinidae; genus Ditylenchus; species Ditylenchus destructor. The sequence continues at coordinate 14,987 of JAKKPZ010000334.1, forward strand.
AAGTATTGTCTCAAGATGCACTATATTAGACAAAATATTGTCGGCGTAAAATGAAACCTATCTCACGTAAAACACAAAAATTTTCTTTTGTTTTTAACATGACCCATTTTATACACCTGCGAAATTTGTGAACTTTTGTCAATATCTGACACATAAAGCGGTGACGTCAAGGCAAGTTATACGTTGCTTGAAAGCTGACGAGACGTGCATTCCAGCGACATATAACTCGGTTGTGTGCCAAGATAAATTATGAGTAAATCACGGCACTGAATTCAGTGACCCATTTTCAGGACTCGCGACATTCAAGTCGATTTTTCAGACTATGCTTCCACGGACCAATTCCGACTTTTTATGAATATAGTATCTACACAGCCACCGCTATTGTTTTAAGCAATTACTACATCCGACCTTCCGGGTGTTAAACTGCTACCGCAGAGAAGCAGAAGCCTAGATTGTTTATTCACCAACCTATTCCCTAAGCCCAAGTAGCAGCCTAAGCTTAACTTGTTCACTTTAATAACCCAAACGAATTTTCCCTTTGTGGTCCCTTTGTATCTGCTTGTGAGATAGTATTAATCACACAGGCTTATTTCAGTTAGAGAAATTGTTTCAGTTAGAGAAATTGATTATTTACCGTAAAAATGGCTTCTAGGTATTCCTGCAAGTATTCATTATTGCCATGTTTAATACTGGCGCTACCCTTATGTTACACATGTGGACCAGCCTTCTGAATTTCTGATTATGGTCGCCCATTTTTGCTGGTATTTACATTTAATTTGTTTTGTAAGCTTTTGTAAGTTTCGCTTTAGTGGGAAAAATTCACTCATCCCACATATCTTAACTGCTTACTTAACTACCTGGCAACGACATAAGTCCGTAGAATGAGATCGTTATCAGTTTCTTCCTACCTTCCTTCTTCGAAGTGAGTTAGACAGAAAAAGACAGGAATAGAGAGTGGCCGCCAATTCAAAACAGAGATTATTCATTCTACGGACTTATGTCGTTGCCTGGTAATCATATCCCACTAAACTAGAATTCGAGAACAATTTGATACAAGGAGAGAAAAGAAAACTGTTGGGGTATCCTTTGCAATTTATCGGGAGCTGGAACACTGGTTGTATTTTCTGTCAGACCACTCGAGAGAATAATTGCTTAAATCAGGAATAAAGTGGCTAACACGTATATGATAGTGTTTTACAAAGAAGGGGAGGTCCCATCGTATTTTCCACCGTCTGGAACGTCAGAATTACGTTGAAACATAGGGACACCATAAACCTTCGTTGCAGTGAAAACGAACATCGGCTTTTACGGATTTGGTGGTTTACAATATTTGAGTACAGTAATGCCGACTACTTCATAGAGAGGCGACTCTAGGGCTGGCTTCGCTAGAATTCAAATCTGTAAAGGGCCGATGCTCGATTTTAACCGCAACGCAGGCTTATGTCTTACATTTATGATAAAAATGCCGCTTTTTAACTGCTTGCATTTTCAGGTTGAATGTTCACGGTAAGTCCCACTAAGAGTAATTTTCACTATTAATGTCTCTTTGGGGATCTTTGGGACGTTTAAGAGGTAGGATTACTAATGTGGCAGGTATACACGTATATCATTCAAGGCTTTGCAAAGTATACTTATTGAAAAAGTTCAAAAAAATAAATTTTGTCACATTTTATAATTGGTTTAGGAATATCATGTACCACTTATATCATTCAAAACTTTGCAAAGTACCGTATTCCCTGTAATTACTCCCCCGGGGGAGTAATTTTTCAAACACCACATTTCGTAGCCACTCCGAATTTCGAATTCATTTTTCTCCTATTTTTTGAAGGCGAAATATTTTTTAAACTAGCTAAATATACGTAACTCGATGAGATCTACATGAATATGCACTCAGTTTTGGTTAAAGTGTCAAGGGCTCCGAGCGGGGTCGAACCAGGGAGTGAAAATCCATACAGGGGGGAGTAATTATAGGGAGGGGAGTAATTACAGGGATTACGGTATTATTATATTACAATTAAAGTTAAAAATTACAAAATTTTTGTCAAAATTTATAATTTGTTTAGGAATCCCGCCCGTTAGTTATTTGCTTCTGAATAAGTCGGTTCGGAACGATTGTATTCGCTTTTTCCACTCTACCTAAGTCGCGCCCCTCCGTGGGTGGACGTACCTGACCGTAACTTTCTCTGCGTTACAGCTTTCGGGGCGTGTGAATGTCATTTTGCTCCTCGGGAGCTGCTGAGCACAAATTTCTAGGAATTTAGATGCACATTGGCTTCTAGAAGGTTCTAGAACAAAATGGCTTATATAAGCCATTTATCGTGGGAAGCAAGGACGGGCCCCAAATTTTGTCCCTATATACTAAATCGACCCTGCTGAGTTCGAATCCGGGGTCAGAATTTATTCTGGAACCTTCCAGAATGTTCTAGAAGCTTCCACGATATAAGCCTGTGTGCGCGGCGAAGTCCGCGGTGCTACACTCTCGTCGAGTATTAATGGAAAAATCCTCAACCACAATTCAAACAGGGCAGCAAAATCTGGCAGCAAGTGGAACAGCCATCGATAATTGACAAATAAAATCTCTGCGGTGAAGAAATAAAGAAACACGAAATTTTCCATTCTATTGCTACTTTTTCGAAAATACTGTATAACTCATTTGTACTATTAAACATTTATGAGTCTCTGTCATCTCGTTCCGGCTTCAAGTCTGACCGAAACTCATTAGCGTTTTTTCCCGACCGCACCCGTCAGGTCGCGGTTCGGCGAAAACTTTTGGAAAGACTTAAAAAATTGTAAAATTTTTCAATAGAAAATTACAATTTCCAGAATGTTGCTACCGTCTATGGGGCGACAACCCCACTTTGGGGAGTTCGATTCTAAAGGCATCGCAATATACTATACTATAGACTTCTTTTAAATTCTCAATGAGGATATGCTTACTATCCTATATAGTATTTGAGTGCTGTGCGTCGGTTTGTTTGTCCAACGGAAATTCGAATTTGAATTCCTGCCTTTTGGGAAGTGCATTCTTAGGGGTGCTATTTTTTAAATGTACCTAATTAGGGTAACTTTTAGCGGGGAATCCGAATTTGACGTCAAAATTTACATAAAATATAGACAAATTTAGAGAAAATTTAGCTAAAATGTACCTAAATTTTCGGTTCCCAGTGCTTAATATTCGTGTCCGAAACGGTTTGCTTGATCGTTCAAAATATTGAACTTATCGATATTTCTCTCTCTTCGTAATGGTTTACATGTTTTTCCTTATGACTGTTTTATGCCTGTCTGTGCTATGGAAAACATATTTCGCGTGTGTCCGGAGACTTCTTAAAGAAAATAATAAAAGTTTATTTCGTTCGCAGTTCATTATAAAGTACAAATTGTGCAAAAAAATAAAACTTGCAAGCGATAATTTTACAATTATCACTTTTATCTTTAAAACGATAGTATTAATTCGCCGACTTTCATTACTTTCCATTGTACAACTGTCCATAAGTGCAAATCAGCTGGGCCTGCATGTTGCAAAGGTTCTTGCCTCGGGCATAATACACATATCCATTGTCACCGAAACCTGTGCCCCAACTGTTCTTCACGATCCAATACGACGGTGCGTATCCGATGATCACCATCTCGTGATATCCGATGATAGAGCTGCAGTCAGCCACATCGAACACTCCACCGGTATAGTATTGGAAGGCTCTTGGGACACTGAATATATTTGGTTGGCATTAATTTTTTTGAAGGGAATGTGACAAAAGATTACCCGAAATAAAATGCTACAGGGCAATAGTGATAATTGTAATAGGCGACGGAGCTCTCCCCACCGATGTAAACGTAGTACGGGGCATTCACCCATTTCTGAACATTTTTGATGCAGTTTCCTTGCACTGCCTTGTACGGATAATAAGACTCAAAAGTGGTGCCTTAATATTATTCAAATATCATCAGACCTTATAAGCACAAATGTTAGGCTTGAAAAACTAACGATTTGTGGCCATATAAGTAAGTGCACGGTCAGTCCATCCGCCACTGCAACCATATCCAGGCGCACAGTCCACCAAATCCTGCTCCGATAAATCATTGTAACTGTTATAATATCGAAGATAGATAGACTCCACGAGAGCTTGAGCCGCAAAAGCCCAGCAGGAGCCACAATTTCCTGAAATATGCAAAAGGTTATATTTTATTTTCCTAACAGGTATGCAACAATATATAATAAAAATTAAAATGTATACCCTGATTCTTGACGGGAGTGACCCATCCGTAGGATCGGTAGTCGAATGAAGCCGGCTCGACCTGACGTTTGGTGCGATTGAAAGGTGGGTTGTCGTGGCCCTGGATCTTCGGCGGCATATTTTTCTCATAGTCCAAAGGGAGCAGCATCTGAAATATTTTGTAACGCTCGTGTTAACCTAGTCTATGCTTACACTCTTGAATTCTTCGTTGGTACTAGCGGCAAATTTGTTAATGCCGATTCCTTTGGCACCGGCAGCTTTCAGTTGAGCGATTTCTAGACGATTTTTTGCAAAGATACCGAGTCTTTTGCCTTGTTCTTCATGGGAGTATGTCATATTGAAGTCCTGGATGAATTTCTGGAAAGCCTTTTTATCGTCATCAGAGGGCGCGATTGATCCATCAGAGTCCGATACTGACCCATTGGCTTGGTATTGGTCATTTCGAGCACCGTTTTCCTCGCCTTTGCCCGAAACTGTTACCAATATCAGAAACATCGGGAGAAGTGAAACAAATACGGAAACCATTAGTCGCGATTGTAGTTGGATGATTACTTGTTTGAATGTGAGGATCAGTTCAGCGAGCAACACTTATATAGTACGGTATTCACCGAACTGGTTTTTCTTTGTTTGTCCCAATTCATCGGATTATCGCAAACCGGTGCGGAAAGGATTAAAATTTCGCGAATAAACATTTTGACATTTACATAATTTGTCCCCTTACGGGATTGCACCCACTCATAACGGAACTGAAGCCAGCTTTCTTTCACTGTGAAAAATAGGACACTTTTCACTTTACTGGTTTAGTGAAATAAAAAAGGTGGTGGATTAGAATAATGATGAAGTCAGGAAAAATAACAATGTAACACAATAATAACATTTCCTGTCACATGTTTGCGGTATTTCGTTGAAAAGTAGTTCGTTGGTTTCAGTGAAATATCTCTATATTGGTTGAAAGTCTTTGCGGTTGTTTTAAAGTCAATTTTTATTCTTCTAGAGCGATGTTTTTCTTGAGTGTTACACACCGTTCGGTAGCACATTCATCATTTCCTCTTTCAAACCGTATATAGCATGTTTTTCCATTACATGAAGCTATTACTTTACTAGCGCTATGGGACTCCCTACGGCAGTCAGTATGCATTTTCTTATATTATTAGTTTTGAAGTATTGGCACCACAAAATTCTGTGGTGAGCTTTGCCACGGTGTCAACATTCTTCAGATAGACAAAGATTTTAGGGTTTTTGAAAGTTTTTTTAAAGTTAAATATGATTCAAAATATTGATGACTATACATTTCGCCAAATGGTTTGCAAGAGAAATTGACTCTTCCAAAAATTTGGGTCAGACAGAAATAAGCACTGGACAGACAGAAATAAGCACTATTCTTCTCAGCGAGAATTCACACTGGATAGAATGGCCCTTCCAAAAATTGGAGTACATTTTAGCTAAATATTTTCTAAAATTTGTCTACATTTAGCTAAATATAGACCTCAAATTCGGATTCCACGCAAAAAGTTACCCTAAAAAAGGTACATTTTAAAAATAAGCACCCCTAAGAATGACTTCCGAAAAACATGCAATGGACGGACGTCACTAACTTACTATAAGGATGATAGTTCTAAGGAAGCACACCCAAAAAATTGATTTTTGGTTATTTTTAGTAACTTTCATGGATCAAATTTTTTATCTTTTGGCACTATTCAAAAAAGTGGCATAGCGGCTACAACATACTTTTTACAGAATAACTTTTGCTTTGAAATTTTGCGAGATATGATCGCACAGAGATGGGACATAAACCGAAAAAATTAATTTCACTAAAATTGTCATATCTTAGCAACCACCGAATGAAAAAATGTTCTGTAAAAGGTAAGTATTATAGCAGAAATTGCTCTACAATAATGCACAATAGAATATAGAATACTTTTTCATAGATAAAACTTATAAAAGTATCTCAAAAATCTGTGATGTCAATTTGTCTCAGGTAATCATAAATATCCATTCATTTTCTACGAAGCAAAAATAAAACCTTAGCATCGATGGATAGAGAAAAGTCTTGGCTATCACGGTATATAACACTTATAAGCACTGTTGTGTTATGTGAGAAAAAAATTAGATAAAACAAAAACGCAAAGACTTTCCGGCCAAACCAACATTACAACAAGGGCTTTCGGAGAGATTTGAAAGGAATCTCGAATAGATTATTTGAGTAGTTGGTACCTAGGTACTAGTCTCTGTGTCATTATGCAAAAGAGCGTTCTCTAATTCAACATTGCTTTTTGTATATCTGGAATATTCTATATTAAAACTGTATAATGCTTATTTTTAATAATTATAGAAAAACGGCGTCGTAAAATTCACTATTATTATGGACATATTTTTGGATGTTATTCCGATTTTTGCGAATTACGTGTTTATAACGGTAAGTAAGAAAATATAATATTATAGCACTATAAGGCTTCCTTCCGAGCGATATTATTTATAAGTTACATTTTTAATTTAGGTAACAAGTTTTTCTTAGGTAAAAAAAGCTATTTTACGACATAAAAATGTTCCAGTTGGACATAAATTGTCAGTTGAAAAGTATGGTCATGCGTAGCCATTTTAATTAATCGTTAACTCACGGGTGGGAATGAGTGCTACCTAAAATGTAGCAAAGAAAGTTTCATAATTTTTCTCATATTCTGCCAGTGGTCAAAATTCTATGTTACGACAGACGACTGCCATGTCGGCATGGCGGTATTAGAATGCATCGCACATGTTTATTAAGTTATTAACAAATTAAGTTATTAAGATATCCGGCTTTTATCCTACAGTTTATATTGGTCAGATATTTATGGTTCTCGCTGTCCTCAATGTTACCATTTGTTCTGTTTACTACTCCTGGCGATTGACGAGAAACACGAATTCGTTCTGGATAAAAGTCGTTAGAATTGAGCAAGTCTCTCCAGCTTCTACAGCAACATAAACAACCGCTGCCTTGTGACAAACAACAAAAACTAATAGCGAAAAACGCGACATTTAAGTGAAATTTCGTTGTATTATTTAGAGTATTTATTTAAAAAAATTTACATAAAGTAATGCATAATTTTGTACTGGCAATGAAACTGCTGTAGTCGGCTAAAAAAAGATCTAAACATTTCTCATCCGCATTTAGGTAGCTTTAACTTAAAGAATTTTCACCATGGAGAATCGACATTTTTCTAAGGAAGGCTTTACCAAGAAATTTTGAACTTAATTGTGCGTTCTCTTTCTTTAATAAAAAGCAAGTATTAATTCCTTTCGGACACTATAGGCGTATACAACACCAAAACAATTTTGGAAATTTTCTAGAAACTTCCTAATTAGCGGTAATTTGATGCTATGCGTTTCAAACATTAGACAAAGTGTTTCTAAAATTGCTTACTTGTACGAAACTTATTTGAAATCCCCAATGGTTCGCCAGTCTGATTCACCTGATCATCACCAGATAAATAGCATCGCTATCAGGTTGCAACCCCATTTTTTAGCTCTCTTTTCAAGCTAGATTAAGTGGTGTAACATATTTAAGTTACGGATGTATTTTTTAAGTCTCTGATTCCTCCCCCAACCTTTTTTACAGGAGGAATTTACAGAACGTATAAGGTAAACTGTTAGTAGTAAATGGCTAGTTGAGAATAGCGTATTCAAACAATAACACTCAACCGAGACCATGAGACTCAGCCGGTGACATTGTTTGAAATGGAATAGGGGTGAAAGAAATAAAATTTAGCCAACGCCGATGACCGATTTTGCGGCGTTTTAAAACCCGGTGTAACTTGTTATTCGGACACGTTTTCTGGTGCAATTTTTTAAACCGGCTTGTACTCTAGCTCGAATTGTCGCCTACAGTTTCGACTGCCTATGAGAGCATATCAGTAATACGCCAGATATTTCAGTAATGCGGCTTTGTTTCCGCGCCAAGAGAATTCATTAGGGATTGAGGTGGGCAGCCTCTAAAAGTGCTTTCTCGGTATGGATGAATCATGTCCAAATAAAATAATATCATATTGTTTCCACATCAAGAAGCATTGTCTGTTTTGTATTAGCCCTCATTATTTATGTCTAGCACTTGGACATTCATTCAAAAATACAAAAATAACCAATTAAAAATATTACAGTCACATTTTCAACAGGACTTTTTCGAAACCATCGCAAGATTTTCGACAAATCGTTTCTCTCAAATTGGCTTAAACAAAACATTTTTATTAAACAATTGTCTATATGAATGTGTTAAACCAGCAAAAATCTTCACCGATTGTTCCAAAACCTTGTCTTTATTATCGAGTATTCATGGAGACCTTAAGCATTATTCGCCTTAATTGTTTAATGCTTTCCAAAAGGGACTTTAAAAAATATAAGCCAGACGCCAGAGCCTAAAAAGACAACCCCGTATAAATTCTGGTTACGCCACTGCAATCCAGGATAATATAGGCAGAATAATACCAGCTATTTCCGATAAAATGTGCTGTTATTTAGACGTTTGAATTGCCGCCATTTCAGTCTAGCCTCTTCAGCAGGGCTAGCTTAAATCTGCTGTTGCTAACGACTCTTAAAATCGTATTTTTAGAGGGTTGCGATATCAAATTTGAGCTGGTCCCTCTCTGAAGGGCTAAACTGAAATAGCGCCAATTCAAATGACTCATTTTAATTTTGGCAATGTCTACTACTAGATAATCGAGTAGCATTAAACTCGAGCAAAACTTAAAATTTGGCGAACGGTGACGAATGCCAAAGAGGTTAGGGGTGAACAACCCCAACGCTTTCCCTATGATTAGGGAAGTTGCGTTAGGCCAATATTATCCTTGTCAATCAATAAAATTGAGGAATGAAAGATACCATTAAGATAATCAATTGAATTATCTTTGTCAATTTGAATGATAACTAGTCTAGATTGTTCTGTGGCCATCTTCTTTCTCTTACTGGCAGGCTCCTTCCCTCTTTCCTTAGCTGTAATCGTCTTGAGTATTTGCAAATCCAAAGTAACACCACCATAGACTTTTAAGATGTAAATTTTTTGTATTCCTTTCTTAGTGCAGTAACGACAAAGTAGAGGTGCTAAAAGCCAATGAATGAATAATGTAGTTTTGTTGCACTGGTCGTTTTGTATTCGCCTTAATGATTTGCGTCATACGTTTGGCACTATAAAATACAAAATTTATTCGTAAATATTATTATTTTACAGATAAAAGCTTTCAGACGAATCTTTCTGAAGACTTTTGTCTCATTTTCTTCAGTTCCTGACGTTCTAGAAATGTTTCTTCCAATTAACTCTATAAATTATTTAGTTCTTTGTTTCGTGTTCGCCTTAATTATCTGCGTCAAACATTTTGGCACTCCAAAATACACAGTTTGTTCCTAAAAATAACTTAATTCGCTTTCAGTCGAATCCTTCTAAAGATTTTGTCGCACTTTCTTGCACGTTGGTTTAAACAGGACATTTTTTATTAAGCGTAACTGTCTTTATGAATACGTCAACTCAGCAAACGCCCTCAGGGATTGTGCAAAATTCTCACCTTCATGTTCTATTATTCGTGGAGACTTTAATCACAGTCATATTCCAGGTAACTTTCGGATTATATAATAGGAGTTGATATTTGGAAACATACTCTTGGAAAAGTACTTTACATTTTGATTTTCAGATTATTTCTATTTGTTTAATGTCCCGCGTGTTGCTTCATCATTTTTGGCCGTCAAATAAATTCGAGACTCGCAACATATCTCAATCAGTTATTCTTTATATGTTTGTACACATAATTGGATCGACATTAGCTTTGCCTCATCATCTTTATTTGGTGATTTTCTGGAAATCAGGTGGGAACTATTGAGTTTGACAAAAAAGCAATTAGTCTTCAAACAATATACTGCAATTTTTAGGATATTTGCCAAGTAAATCCCATATAGAGAAAACAATGTTTGTGTTTGTCCGGGTGTCACGATGTTTTCGTTGTTTTAGAGGTCTATCGAATGGGAAGTGGACCATAGGGGTTTTCGAGCGTGGAGAATTCGAATTTTTCATTAGTTTTCGGATTCAGACTTAACGATTCTGGATTTTGAAGTCATCGTTGCAATTAGCGATGGCAATGCGATGCAATAACCGTGAAAATTGAATGGGAAAATCCTTGATGGGAAAATGAATTTACTATTATTTTTGTGATCTTGGGCCTATTAAGATAAGTCAAGGTGTAAGGAGTAATAACAAAATCTTTTATAAGAATATTGAGTGACAAATTCATGCGGGTGCGTTCTAATAAAAATAATTTCCCATGAACAGAATTGCTCTCAGTCGCCCTTCCCTCCCGGACACACTCCCTGTGGTACATTTCCCATCTGGGACACTTCTAATTCGTAAATATCATAATTTTTCGAAATTTTGGAACACTCTGGTCTTTTCCAGAACGATCTAGAGCTTTTATAAGGCTTAGCATGGCCTTGGAGAGAAAATGGAAGAGGAAACCAGAAGAGGGAATGTCCGAGACAGGAAAGGTTCACAAATGTCCGAGAATGGTACAGTAGCCTCGATAAGTTTAGTCCAACTGACTCTTCAACGTGACTGAATGAGTGCCATTAAAATATTTCAGAAGGGAATTTTTTCTGTCTCTTCTTTAACAGCCGGCTAAGGTTTATTTTATAATTGGCGCCAAAATTTGGTGCACTTTTATGTCAAGTGATTGAATGTGACACTTCGAAGAAAATTGGAAGGAAATATTAAGCTCATCAGACTTAGGGCACGCAGGTTGGTGCCAGCCGACTGTACAGGATCTAGATTAGAAGTCAATTTGAATGACCTGACGGAAAGCCTCATAGTTTACATAAGGTTGATTAATATGATTTCAGAAGCACCTGAAACATCAGTTGACGAGCCAATGTATAGCCCTTATATTTTATTTTGGACGGTAATTTTTTTGGGCGCATATTTGTTCACTCCAGCGGTGCCGGTGCTTTTTTTGACGTTAGATAGATGTTTGGCATTGAAACTTCCCGTTCAATACCATAAAAATGGATTCTGGATAAGAAAGATATCGACTTTAGCAATTGTGTCGACAATCGTATGGTGCCTAGCCATTTTGCTGGGCTACATGATAGAGTTGCCCCTCGATTTGGGAAAAGGTTTGAATTTTGGAAAAAGTTACTCATATGTATTTTTATATCGTCTCTAAGAGATTTGTTATTGTAGGAATGTGTTGAGTCAACTCGAGAAAATATTAAACAAACGAAAATTTTCCAAATTTATCGAAAAAACTGAAAAACATTCTCCCCTGAATTTCGAGCCAAGCCCGCGAAAGAGTTTTCTGTCTCAGCTGACTCGACCGTCTTGATATAGAATTGAATTTCTTTTATTGCAGTAAAATACTGCGAAACTTCGTCGTGTATGTGGCTCAAATACCACGGAACATTACAATTGTATATGAAAATTTCGATGTCAGCACTGAACGTCTTATGTACTGCGTATTTCTTTTACGCTCTTCGGGCATTCAAAGCCTTTAATGATAATAATCATTTCAATGACGTAAGTTATTAATGGCAAATCAAATAATTAGAAATAACAAAAAACTTGAACAAAAATGGCACACATTTGAATTCTTTTTCTAATATAAGTCTCCGTTATCCGGCAGGATCGCTGAGAACACCGAATAGGGAGTTCTCTTTAATCGTTCTTTTATTTTATATATGATAAAACCGATAATTTTAGAAAAATCACATTGTAATCGTTACAACCATCTCCGAAATCGTATTAAATATTGCGCCCTTTGTGTTTAATTTAGTCTTTATTCAGGTTAGCAATTGTATTCTAAACGGTAAATTTTTCAAAAATGATTTTTCAGATTACGGGTGTGAGTCCTTCTAGCCGCATCGGTACCGTTACTGTACTAACCTTTACACTTGACGCCGTGATATGCTCCATCTATTATACAAAAATATATCTCAGAAAGAACAAGACAGTTACTCTTAATGTTCATTCGCCTATCACAGGTTTGAGAAAATAAAAAAATAAAATAAAAGATTACAAGTCACAAAACAAGGAAATCAGGTATGAATCATTTAGAGATCGGCCGATATCCAAGCATGGCAACCGGACCGGACCGGGGGGTGGCCGGTCCGGCGGACCAAACCGGACCGACCAAAACTGGACAAGCACCCCTAAGAATGCCTTCGGCGGCAAAAAATTTTAAAATTTTTGAAATATTAAAACAATTCAATTTTTATAAAAAAATTTGCCTTTTTCCTTCCATTTTCTATTGTACATTGCTATTGACCTTTTAGAGACCGGACCGAACCGGACCAAACCGGACCGGACCGGACCGGGGGTCGAGCGGACCGGGCAAAAGGTCGGTCCGCTGCCATGCTTGCCGATATCGATATATCGTCGATATTATCGGTCATATCGGTATCGATATCGGTTCTTTAATTTTTGGCCAATATCGATAAAAACCGATATCGATATATCGGTATCGATATCGGTTATTCTTATTCTATATCTTCATTCGTCTATCAAAGGTTTGAGAAAATAAAGAAAGATAATATAAAGAAAGAAAATAAAAAAGAGATTACAAGCCAAAACAAGGACATCAGATATGAATCATTGTCCCTGCTGGTCGAAGAGAGAAACACATGACTCATAACTGATTTCCGTATTCCTTTGAGTTTCCCTTGTTTTGCATTGTATAGGTGAGATGGGACAAAACGTTTTTCCGTTATGTGAATAAACTTTTGTTGAATGAACTCTCTTGTTCCATTATTTATGTCAAATGTAATAATTAGAGAAATCATTTTCGTGTTTACGGTCTCAGAAATTGTCCTCAATATTATGCTTTTAATGTTTTATTTTGTCTTTGTTCACGTTTATCATAGTTCAGGATCCAAAGCTATCCAACTTAATACTTGGACCTGCAACCCTAACAAATAATAATATTAGTAAGAATACAACATATGCCCGCTAACAAGGAGCGTCCGCAAGGTGTATGGGAGAAACAAATCGAATCTACAAGTCACAAAAACGACACAAGCCATTATTATTCTTTTGGCACATTTGGCGCAAATTAAAAAATTGTATTGTGTAGCATTTCCTTATTTGTATGTATTTATGTTTCCTGTCGCAGCTTGATGAGATTTAAAAATTCTTGGCTTGTATTTATTATGATTCACTCCTAATAAAGGGGGCCGAGCTTATTCTTTGCATGGTTAATGGACAAAGGCTTTGATGGCCGTTGTATTAGAATTATACCTTTTGCATTATACAAATCGTCGCCTGCGATTCGCATGTTTCCCAACAGCGCCCAAGTCAAACTGTGAAAGAGATAAAATCGTTGTGAAAAGAGAGGATTTGTTTGTCCCAAGCGTATTTGTTTTCAAGAAGGAAAAACAAACTTGAATTCTTATATATACGCGGACAAAGCATTTGTAATTTACTCTAACCATTATTCTTTCATATATCACATCGGCGCCAAGTGTCTCAAAAAGCGTCACAGCCGTTTTCAGCCAAAAATCAAAAGAGGTCTTATCAAAGATTTTTTTTGCCAGGACGCAAGTTCAGGTGTTTCTCTATCACACCTGGTAGGTGAAATATTCGTCCCTATGTTTATTTTGGGCTTCAAAGTTGGTATACTTTGCGTTTTTCAGTGTTAAATGAGTCAACTTTGAGACCCCAGATTTTAATTTTAAACATAGGGATGAATATTTCACTTGTACAGAATGGTCGAGCAACACCTCAAATTTAACTATTTCAAAAAAAATCTTGGCTAAGACCTCATCTGCGCCCATTACGACATTTTTTAGGTTTTTTTGCCGAAAAACGGTCATTTTCGTGTATTTTGGAGAAAATGAGAAGTAGTACGTCTGAAATCGACTGGGGTTTTTGGTAGATACCCTATTTCGGGTACGGCGAATCCGAATTTGACCTCAGATTGGGGGTGGTCTCGCCACGAAAGTTGGGAAAATTGCGTTTTTTGGCGTTTTTGGGCGAAAATTATCACAAAATGGTGCAAGAAAATTAGTATTGATGGTATTTCATTTTACAGTTCCAAATTTTTAATCAATTGTGGTCCGGTAAGCAAGAATATGTGGTTATTTTTAAGAAAATTCGGTAGTTTCGCGAGAAAAAAATTGATTGACGGACCTGGGGTTCGAACTTGAGACAAAAAACGCTCAACAGATCGTCCGAAAATGGCCATTTTTGACGTGATACGATAAAAATAGCCGCAGATTCGGAATCAGCGCATCGAATTACCCCTAAAAACATACTTCAAAAAACCCTTAAAAGGGCGTAGTGATCTTAGGCTTTGGTAAACTGAATTAAGGCCTAATTTGGGCCTCACACCATGGTGGGGAAATTCGATAAATGCAAAGGAAGGCTTCATCGAACTTTATCGAAGTTTTCTAGTAAGCGCGAATCGCCGGCCACTATTTCCTGCTGTTTCCCAGCTGCGCGCATTCGTTTCCCTAGTTGGAAAGACAACAACGAAAGCGCGCAGCTGGGAAACAGCAGGAAATAGTGGCCGGCGATTCGCGCCTACTAGAAAACTTCGATAAAGCTTCGATGAAGCCTTCCTTTGCATTTATCGAATTTCCCCACCATGCCTCACACCTAGGGATCGGAATTTTACACCGAGTCCGAGTCCGAGCGATTCCGAGTCCGGACTCGGACTCGGACTCGGTAGGGTTCCAATATCAGTTGACGAGTCCGAGTCCGGACTCGGACTCGGACTCGGTAGTGGACACCGAGTCCGAGTCGAGTCCGGACTCGCCGAGTCCGTTTGAATTTTATTTTTCCCGCCAATTTTTGTTGTTGTCAAAAACTTGTGTTTTTACTGTTTTTCACTAGTATTTCGTATTTTTACTATAAATAGACAAAATTTAGACGGTTTGGTCTATTTTTTAGCGATTTTTTAGATTTTTGAAGAAATTTTACATGCAAATTCAAATTTTACCTGTATTTTTCCAAAAATTTTTAATAAGAATATAACCGGTTTAGGTCGACTATTTAGCTCCTGAATAAGCGTTATAGATGGGTGCCATATTTGTACTTCTTCGGCAATTTTTCTAACGCGCATCTAAAATTTCGCCGGGATAAAATCGCGCCGCAGGCGAAAAAAATTTGAAAAATGTAGGATATAAGAGAAAAAGCAAAGTAAAAATAGCGCCGCAGGCGAAAATTTTGAAAAAATGTGTGAGGTTAGAGAAAATTTTCTTTCAAAATTTTCAATGTTCAGGCAAAAGTTTCAAAATTTTTTCCTCGGCCGCGCCCTATCGGGCACGGCCGAGGGCATTCTTAGGGGGTGCATAAAGATTGCGGATTGCGGAATGGTTGCTGTAGCTCTGCTATACTATATATATGGTCGCATTAAAAAAAGTGAGCAGGAAATTATGAAGACAAATAAATAGGCATGGAAATCCGTAGGCCGAAATTTTGGGAAAAATGGCCACTTATAATGAAAAATGGAAGAAAAAAGAGCGCCGCAGGCGAAAATTTTTAGAAAAATAAGGCTGTCTGCAAAAAAGGACATTGAAAATTTTGTATATTCTTCAAGAAAGTTCAAAAATTTCGCTCGGCCGCGCCCAATGGGCACGGCCGAAAATAACCGAGTCCGAGTCCGTCGGACTCGGACTCGGACCCCCTTTTACCGAGTCCGAATCCGAGTCCGAGTCCGGACTCGGACTCGGACTCGTCAGATTTCCATTCACACCGAGTCCGAGTCCGTTTTGGACTCGGACTCGGACTCGGAAAGACTCGGACTCGCCGATGCCTACTCACACCTAGTTTTCGCTACCTGTTTTTGAGGGGGAAGATGTCCGGGGGATGGGAGTTATCCCGGTGAGTTGTCCACGGAGTTGTCCGTTTCTCAAAGGCACTAATTAAGGGAATAGATTGAATCCCCTTTTATAGAAACGAGTTAGCATGTTTGTCTGTGGGCCAAATTCGCCTCCCCCCCGTACCGGCCGGGCGGATTTTGGTGTCAGGCCGCGAGTCTCACTACACATAAACTTATGTGGGCTGCTAAAAGCAGCTTGAGCCGCGATAGCGGCTTCCAATAGACAACGGCGTTTCTCACTTAATATGAATACAGACTCCCCCTAGTAGATTGAATTGGAAAACAATTCTAACTCTAAAAGTGCTTCGCGCACCACAATAACCCGTCACCCATTTAGCACGTTAAGTGCAGCCGCTATAAGTACATACTACCGTAAATCCTCCAATAAGTCCCCGGGGGACTTAGTTTCTATTCTACGGGGGACTTTTTGAGGGAGGGACTTAATTGAGGGGGGCTTATATTTTGTGGCGCGCCAAGGCGGGCGAAAATTTTTGGGACTTTTTGGCAAAATTTTTGAAAATTTTTGAAAATTTAAACCAATTTTGAATTGGCGCCGAAAAATTTGAATTTTTTGGATTTTTGATCGATTTTTCGCCAATTTTTAGCAAATTTTTCAATTTTTTGACAAAATTTTGTAAAAAATAGCAAAATTTGCAATAAAAATTCAAATTTGCGCCAAAAAATTTGAAATTGCGCCAAAAATTTGAAATTTGGAAAAATTTGGAAAAATACCCATTTTAGGGGGGACTTATTTGAGGGGGGGGGACTTATTTTTTCGTTTGGGGTCTAGGGGGACTTATTTGAGGGGGACTTAATTGAGGGAGGGGACTTATTGGAGGATTTACGGTAGGTGAACCTGGTTTGGATACAAATAATATTTTTTGACTCCCCAATAAGAAGCCATGTTCTTTTGCATTCTCTCAAATTGGGCAATATTATTAATAGAACTTGACTAATAAACAACGTTTGTGCAGTAGATTTGTACTGGGCACCGAAGAGGACACAGATTCTCAGAATAACCGGCAAAAAAGCTTGCTTGACTCAAGAAATCAAATAAAGTCAACAGAACGTCAAAGCATCATTTTTTTGGCAGATAACACATCACAAATAACGACACCTCACACTTGGGTAATTGAACAAATATAAAAACTCTGCAATATGAAATCAAATAAGTTTAAAAGTAATTACAGCAGCGTGGTCACCAATGAAACTTTTATAATAGTTAAAATATAGCTCTCATGTTATACTTCGGAGGAATTCATGGATGTGCAGATGAATTATTGACAATTGACGAACGCTGCTGTATTGAAGATGTTCGGTACACCGAATTTGATAAAGGATTCACTGTATTTCTTTTGATATGCACAACGGCTTTGCTATGAGTAATCGTGAACATTGACACTGGATCTGACCTCCAGTGACCAAAGGACATCAACTTTATAAGAGATCTCCGCACCCCTTTGCTCATATACACGAGCATCCATGGTTGTGAGAGAGTGTGCAGATCCTCAGCAAAGCCTTGAACAGTTGAGAGAGTATGTGAGAATCCAGGGTCCATATTCTGACCACCGCCAGCAGCAAAGAAGCATGTCTTGAAAATAAAAAGTAATATAATACAATCGTATTTAATACTTTCTAAGCAGTGATGTCAATATCTATGAAAAAATATAAATTGTTGAAAACTATAGTATAGCTTTTAGATGTATATTGGTTTTGATCACAGCTTCTAGAACATTTTAGCAGGAGGACTGACCCACATTAATGCTGAGACTCTGGGCTTCCGTTTGAGCCATTACTTATCTTCTAGAAAGGTCTAGAGGCAGTGATCAGAAGCAATGTTCATTTTAAAACTATATTATAGTTTTCAACTATTTTATAGTTTTTTCATAGATATTGACATCACTGCTTCTAAGTAAATTTCGTGCGATAACCTATTTCACGTAGAAGTTTGTGATTTTCCATATAGATTTTGTATATTATACTTTACCTGACATACTAGACAAATCAAATTTGTGACCATCATCATGAATGTCAATACACATAGCTTGCCTTCTGCGTCACGCGATCCATTTCCCGATTTTTGCCCGTTCTTCATGTTTATCCGTTGTCTTCGCCAAAGTGAATAAGTTATGCTGAGATTGAACACAAGTGTTGCTGGCGCAAAAGCAGCTATCACGACGATATTGTAAAGGCTCTCGCGGTACTAAGTAATGGAAGTATGGCAATCATTGTTTTAGGCATGGATGTATAATCAGATATATTAGTTACTTAGATCTGAGTAGTTTTGCTAGGTTAAGTTCGATGTTTTTAAGAAATAAGGCACAGTTTACGGTAAACATTTCCTTTCAACTAATCTTCTACCTAGTATTGTAGTAGTGTCCGTCCGTGTCACCAAATTTACGGGTCATTCTTACCAGTGCTTATTTCTTTTTTCAGAGGTGCATTCTTAGAGGTGCTTAATTTTGAAATGTACCTTTTTAGGGTAACTTTTAGCGGGGAATCCTAATTTGAGGTCAAAATTTAGCTAAATTTAGACAAAATTTATTTGTCAGGGCCATTCTTACCAGTGTATTTTCTCTGAAACGCTGTTTTGAGGTCATTCTTAGGGGTGCATTTTCTCTGAAACGCAGTTTTGAGGTCATTCTTACCAGTGCTTAATCGATTTTTCAGAGGTGCATTCTTAGGGGTGCTTAATTTGGAAATAGACCTTTTTAGAGTAATTTTTTGCGGGGAATCCGAATTTTGAGGTTCATTCTTACCAGTGCTTATTCTCTTACGCCATAAACATTGCGAGCCACCGCAGGTGGCGAGCCAGTCAAGTGGTCGGGCGCGGAGCGCCCGACCTTCTCCCTTGGAATGTGAGGGAACTTAGAACATATACTACTTACAACACAATCCTACCCCATAAAATATCAATCCAATGAAAAAAATTTAGCTTTGCTTACTGCTACTGGCGTAGCCAGTACTGTACCCTAGTTATTATTATGATATCCTAAATGTGATGTAAATGTAAAGTCAGGTAAATTCAGTGATGAAAAGCGTACTGTTAACACCGAAAAGACTATAAAGTACATGGGTAGCACCCATTTTAGGAATTGGAGCATGGATTCAAGAACAAGGCTACAATTTGGATTTCCATAGAACGGATTTGGAATTCCAAAATAACTATTATGTTTGGGAACAAAACATTGTGAGAAATAAATTAAACTTCAACGAAAATATTTAAAACGTAAAACACTACGTAAAAACTATTTAATTCATATTTACTTTCCTCCGAAAACGGCAGAAGTCGCCTTGAAATAAAAGGACTAAAATAAACTTAAAATAACCGAAACTAACCTCAACTCCTGGATCATACGGATCGAAATGGAACAGATATTGCGCTTCGCTCGGCCACGACATGTAACATCCATTCAGTAATATTGTCATATTCATACCACTTGCAACGACACATATTAAAATAACCGAAATGGGTATTAGATAGCGCCAAATCTAAAAAATGTATTCTTCAAAAGACGAATTCTAAACGAACACAAAATGGTTCAAACATGTTAGAATACCATGCGAATTACCTTTTCGTACACGTGGCCCGAAA
The DNA here is from genome assembly GCA_022814885.1 of Ditylenchus destructor. Classification (NCBI taxonomy): domain Eukaryota; kingdom Metazoa; phylum Nematoda; class Chromadorea; order Rhabditida; family Anguinidae; genus Ditylenchus; species Ditylenchus destructor. The sequence continues at coordinate 34,636 of JAKKPZ010000334.1, forward strand.
GATGCATTACAGTGAATCGATTTAACGTCAGTAAAAAATCTAATGTGCGTGATGTGATTGGTAGAGTATAATTGAGGAAAAACAGAAGCGTTATACTCCAACTCTCAGATGGTAAATTAACAAATAAGGGGAAGAATATGGGTGCTATTGCTGCGCGGTACTTCCACATATTTGTCCACCACCATGCTATTTCCTGAATAATAATGTTACAATAGAGCAAAATGTTTACCAAAAACAGTTTCTTATCGCTTTTTGATTACTGAAATTAGGGCCAAAAGCTTATTTTAGCTATTTTAAGCCATTTCAAGCGATACGCCCTGAGTACATATCGCTGGAACGTTACAAATGTAAAAAAACGTCTGTCGAATTTGGACTCAGTGAGGTCTATTACTCTAAAAAACGCATTTCCGGGGTCTGAAGGTTATTTCTGAGCTTAAGAGCAAGCTGAAGGTTGCTCTCAAAGCCAGCTAGCAACTAGGTGAAGCGTTCTTCCCATGGCCGAAACCCCCGATCGATAGCATTTTGAGGTCAATTTCAAGTGTGACGCCCCTTCCTTTCGAATTCTTCTTCCCTCCAATTCTTTCCCTTTCGATGGCTTTATTTGGAAAAACTGCTTCTTTTGCTATGATTACTGCTAGTAGTAGTAAGTAAAAATTGACAGACTAACAATCAAATGTTGTTAGCCAAAGCACTTTTCTTTTGATCAGGAACCATACCGAAATGCCGTTGATGACGAATAAAACATAGAACGGTGTCCGAAAACGAATGATCAGCACAATTATTACGAGCACATACAAAATAAACGTCGGGATGGCATATGCTAGTGCCGACAACGCTTTAATGTTTTCAAACGACCAAATATTCAGTGTTCCGTTGCTCATCGCCAAACTCCTTTTCTATACAATAAAGTTGCCAGAAGTAAATTATAGAAGTAAATTATGACATAACGCCGGAGTTATAGCCAACACAAGCAAGCATTTCCCACATTCTGCAATGTTTTCTCTCGCTCATAGTCAATCCGAGAGTTTATTAATGTTCTTCGTGAGGCTCTTTAAATGCACATAAATAAACGCAGTAAGAAACAACATCGTGAGAAATAATTGAACCTTCAACCAAACATATTTAAAACTTGTACTTTTACGTAAACAATATTTAAAACAAACAGCAAACGGACTCTTTGCTGTGACATGTGAGTATCTATGTGAATATGATAACATTTTCCCACGCTTAATGTACTTTTATATGTTGGAACTGGCTGTTGCCACCGCCAAATTACGTCTACTGTTAAGATGTAATTACAACTACTACCAAAGACAGATATTTCCGTCAAAAGCTAAAACAAGTTACACACTACACGTGACATACAAGTTATAATTAATTTAAAATAGAATGCGACGTCTTACCGTTACATTGGTCGACGCAAGCAGGATTTCTCCTTAGATGGATTCCCATGATTTTCTGAGTTCACTTTCTCGCCTACCTAGTAGAAAAAAAGTTTGCAAAATGCGTTCAGTTTTTGGGAAAGTGCAATTTTTTGCCCATGAACGGCAATTTCGAAAAAACAAATGTCTGCTGGTCCCAAGCGTATTTACCTCCATTTTGGAGATACAAAAGAGATGCAAAAGAATCCCTTTATGTTGTATCTTTTGTCAACCATGACTTACATTAAACATGAAAATCAGCCACATATGTTTCTTCCACGAATGTCTTAATTAAGACGAAAGTTGGGCTAAAATTGATCACGCCTAGCAAAATGCCTCTCCAATTTTGAGCACCCCTACTCTAGATGATGTAAACAAGCCAATTTGAAAACTGAGAAATAAAGATGTCGGCTTTCTTTGTCAGGTATATACACAGCGTTCCAAAAGTATAAAGACACCCCTAAAAATGAGTGTTTGAAACGAAATTTTCAGAAAATCGGTGTGGGATTTTTACTAAATAATGGCTGAACATGAAGCAAGAATTTAGGACAAAAAACCTTTAGTCCATTGTGTTCAATTTTTCTCTAGAAACGGTATGCTGACCGTGAGAACTTATTTACTGTTCGAGGATACTTGAATTGCTGCTTTTTTGCCTCGAAATAACACTGAATAGATGATGCTACATCCGGCAGCATCCACTATGCACGACATAAGCACATATTGACCGATGACGTTGGCAGTTGATATACCGGTAATCTAAGAAAGAGTTTCATTAGCATCTCTCTTAAGTAATATGAATCAAGTATATAAATCATGGCCCTGCTTATCTAAAAGGTATTACCTGTCCTTTCATCTGCCCATTTTTATTCGAGTGCCAAAAAGGGGCTTTTGAATTGCCGCCATTTCTTTTTTCTTTAGGAGGGGTCTATCTCAAATCTGATATTGATGACCTTATCTTAAAATACGATCTTAAGAAAGGGTGATCAATATCAGATTTGAGCAGGGTTTCCATTTGTCCTTATTTCTAAGATTTGTCCTTATTTTGAGGGTCCAAATCTTAGAAAAATAAAATGTCCTTATTTGTAAGATTTGTTCTTATTTTGAGGGTCCAAATCTTAGAAAAATAAAATGTTCTTATTTGTAAGATTTGTTCTTATTTTGAGGGTCCAAATCTTAGAAAAATAAAATGTTCTTATTTGTAAGATTTGTTCTTATTTTTGGCCAATGTTCTTATTTTGTTCTTATTTCACGCAATATCCATTTCCAAATGGGAATTTTTGAAATACAAGTACATTTTTCCTAAAAATTTTCGCCTGCGGCGCTATTTGGATGCCATTTTTTCTCCAAGTATTTTTAAAAATAGTATAAGTTTTTATGAATATCGCCTAAAATTGAAAAATTTTCGCCTGCGGCGCTGTTTTACTTTCATTGATTGTTAATTTAATATTATTATCATGCGGATTTCGTTACATAGTAACAGTTTTCTCGTTTCAGTTACCGAAATATGGCACCAAAGCGCGTTTGAATATGCGAGAATTTTTGAAATACAAGCAACTTTTCCTACAAATTTTCGCCTGCGGCGCTATTTGTATGCCATTTTTACTCCAAGTATTTAAAAATAGTGCAAATTTTTATGAATATCGCCTAAAATTGAAAAATTTTCGCCTGCGGCGCTATTTTTTCATTCATGCAGAATAAAATATTGGCATTATAGTTTCGGCGCGAATTTTAAAAATTTGAAAAAATGCACCCCTAAGAATGCACTTGGAAAAAATTTTTGCCAAAAAACCATAGGGGGGACCCTATGGTTTGAAAAATTATAAAAATGTCCTTATTTTTGACCCCGAAATCTTAGTTTTTGGAGCAAATGTCCTTATTTTTGGAGCCGAGTCGATGGAAACCCTGGATTTGAGATAGCCCCCTCGAAGGGGGTAAACAGAAATGGCGGCAATTCAAACACCCTCTTTGGAACTCGAATAAAAAAGGGCAGATGGCAGGACAGATAATATGCTTCTTTTTTCGTTTGATAAGAATTTTAATAGAATTGTTTGTAATTTTAAAAGTTTTTTTTGTAGTTTACCGTTACATAAATGATGCCAAAGTATGATGGTATAATACTGAAGAAGAACTCCATTATGGCCGTAGCTTTGACCACTCGGTTTTTCTGAAACCATTCTTAAAATCAATGGAACAAACGCTGATTCAAAAACATTACAACGCTCAACGATTGATGTTTGCGCAGCAAGTAGAACAGATAGCCACTATTTATGAAATTGAGTGTACCAAAAACCAGCTTAGTGTAGAGCTGGGGCTTGCCCTGATATTTTATGAAGACGCATCCAGAAGTGGTGCATTGTTTAACTAAATTTCCATGCTCAAATCAAAATAAAAGCCCAACAATAGCGCACCCTTGTCAATGTCCAGCGGTAGTTCCAGAAGTGAAATGTATATTTCTGCAATGGCTATACCAATCACAGCGATAGGCTAAGCCAGAATACAATCGAACGTGCCCTGCCCCACATCTTCAATGCGAAACAGCGGTCAAGTTGAAGGAAAAACACTGGTACGGTTATATATATATAGTTGTTCCCCATCAGGCCAAGGTAGTAGAGAGTGTTGTACTAGGAAGCAGTGACTGTGTTTGGATCGAAATCTGAACTGGTATTCATTTAGGTATCCTTCTAATCAGACCCGTAGCCAGAAAAAAATTTTGAGTGGGGATCAGGGGAATTTCGGGGGGGGGGGGGTGGGCTGTGGGGCTATTTTGACCACATTTTTTAGCGGTTCTTGTCTAATTTTTCTTATAATTTTCCGTATTTCGGGGGGGGGGGCGGGTTGTAACCCTTTTACTCCCTCCTGGCTACGGGCCTGCTTCTACTTTATGACTGATTGGCGTGTACGGAGAGTATCTTTAGGCATGGAAACCGGTTAAAATAGCATCGTTTTTCCCGGCCAAAATTATGCCATAAACAGTTGGCATATTGCCGACAAATTAAAGCATTTTCGAACATTTTAGGTGTCAAAACAAATTTCGTGGCAATTCAAAAAAAACTCATATTTTAGACATACAGTCGAACCTCGATAATCCGCACACACGATAATCCGCATTTTTGATAATCCGCACACTTTTGGCCGGAATGGATTTTTTCCATACAAAATTCCCTCGATAATCCGTATTTTGTGCGGATTAATTCGGTAATCCGCACAGATTTTTGCGGAACCAAAGTGAAATTTCCAAGTAAAATTTTTCGTTTATCCGCACAAAGAAAAATGGTACTGTTTTTGGCGCAAATTTGAATTTTTATACAAAATTTTCCTGTTTTTTATCAAATTCTTCGGAAATTTTTCAAAATTTTTGCCATATTAGGTAAAAATTTTGCAAAAAAATCAAAATTTTTAGAGCGGGAATTCAAATTTTATTTTTTATTTTCAAAAAAAGACAAAGAATATAGGAAATTTCGTGTATCCGCACAACTTTGCAACGGAAGGATTTTTTCCATACAAAATTCTCTCGATAATCCGCACTTTACGATAATCCGCACTTTCGATAATCCGCACAAAATCGCCACTCCCGATGTGTGCGGATTATCGAGGTATGACTGTACTTTAATCGAAGTTTGCTAAAATGAACAGCTTAAAGTTTTTACACAGCAATGGGAGGGCGGTAGAGTTGCAGCTAAGCAAAATAATTTTAAAAAGGAGCGGTAATGGGAGGGCGGTACCAAAAAAAGGCTATAATGCTTCAGTTGTTTGATTTTGTCATAAATTAGAACTCTGTTTCGCAGCCCGATAGGGAACCCTAATTTCTCACGACAACACTCCAATTGGGGAAACCGAGTTGGGAGGGGGTACGTTTACCCCCAACTGGTTCTCCCCCCCCCCAATTTGGGGGAGAACCAGTTGGGGGGTAAACGTTCCCCCCCCCACAATCCCCCAACTGGTTCTCCCTCCAACTATCCCCCCCCAACTAGGTTTCCCCCAAACTGGGCGGTAACTATTTCTCACCTATAGGTCGGGAATTAAAGGCGAGACAATAATTATAAGTAAGAATTTTTGTTGTTCTACTTTTTTAGCAAAATTTTTTTCGAACGTCGCCCCTGGCACCAGGTATCGTTAGTTCATTCATATAGCGAGAGCCCACTTACTTGGATTCCAGTTAAATATAATAAACCAGGAATATGGAATACACGTAATGGCAAAAAACAAGTGCGTGCACATGAAGACAAGCATTGATCTGGATAGGGTTCTGCCTTGTATTTTCCACTTTTTGAATGTTGAGCAATAGATGAGGTTGGGCATCAGCACAATTGTCACCGGCTCGGCCACCACGGCGACAATATTTTCCGCAAAATTTACATAAGTCAAATGTGGTGGCGCAACGACTGCCATTGAAACGAAATGACGTTTTTTTGTTGTGTCCTGCTAGTAAGTGTAAGGACTAACTGTTGCAAATCATGAGGTTACCAAACTAACTGGCTAACTCGGCTGTCTCCTTACTGCTTAATTTACTTATTCTCACTAATGTTTATTTGACTTCTCAAACGCAAGTTGGCACTAATTTTATTTAGTAATGCGTAACTCACCTGCGCACTTATAATTAAGTAAAAGGGCAAAACCAGAAGTTTCGGAACACCTTCCGCACTTTAAAATGGCACGGTTCGTGGGTTTTTAACATTTAAATAATTGTTTCGAATGTCTGCCATATAGCCAAATAATTTTATTCGTAATAGAATTCTGTGGTAATGATATTTTGGAGTAAACAATTCATTCGTTGTGACCTTTTATTGGAACTTAACACAACTTGAGACCTATGTCAGAAAAATATAACAAAATCTAATAATATTTTATCCCATCGTTATTAAAAGAAGTGGCGATTCCGAACTCTCGAGTCTTGTAATTATGTGCCAAACAGTGATTCCTGTAAAAGGGATAGCCTGCTAATATGTACTCATGGACGTGTAAATCCTCGTCAATCCAAGACGAATAAGCCTTTTTGACGTCAACGATACAGGCCTCCATGTAGTAACCAGAATTGTCGTCATAGTCATCACCCTAAATCCAAAAAACGTTTAGTTTTATATTCCTTTAAGGAACGCTAGGCCATTTCTCCTATGGTAGTCCTCTAATACTTATACTAAAAATGGCTTAAAAAGAACGGGGCCTTAGAAGTGGTCAACAGGGCGCTTTTGACAAAATTTGAATATGGCGGCAAAAAATAATCCAATAGATACAGGACAAAAAAGCTAACGAAATAAAGGGAAGATATAGTAGACATAGAGAAAAAGACAGTTGTGAGTGGCTTGTAAAATAAGCTCCTGGACAAAAAATTGCAAAAACAAAGAATGGGACTTTTTAATGGCATAAATGAAGTATTAAAAATAGTATCCAGGGCGCTCTTTCATGATCTTTATTAATTTACTTTCTTCTCTAACAACACCTTACCTCGCGCACCCACCACGACTTCGGAGCAATATAATCGGAAGGTGTAAATACAACTCGCCCGCTACCTTTCACATTCAAGACAACATTTCCGGAAAGTGATCCATTACATGGCACCGTCCATTCCTGAACTGTTTCATTCCAGACTCCTCCACTCGCATTCACAAATATTTTAAGTGGCATAAAGTCGGTACCACCACCTCTGCACGAATATGGTGACATTGCTATTTATCGATAGTCATCACTAGGGCCCGGATTTTCCGGACATGAAAATCGCATTTTCGGACATTTTCTCTAAAATTTTCCCATTTTCGGACATGGAATGTGTGTTTTCGGACAATTGACCTATTTTATAGCATTTTTAACGTGAAATTTTTCTTCCAAAATGACTGTTTTCGGACATTTTCGGACAATGTCCGGGAAATCCGGGCCCTAGTCATCACCCTAAATCCAATAAGTGTTCAGTATTCCTTTTAAGGCATGAAATCCGTCCCGCCACGAAATTCAAAATTTGGCGCCAAACCAAAATTTTTGAAATTTTTTCCATGTAAATTGAATAGTATCTCGTTTTATATCAATTTGCCATACTTTTTCCATTGGAATCTTCTTATTTTTTAATAAAAAATTGATAATAACGCAATATAAAAAATTTTTAAGTTTTTTAGTTATTAAATTTTCTTTTTTATTATTAGTTAGCACAAAATTCTCTACAAAATAAGTCATTTGGTGCGCTCCGCCATGGAAGTGTTAACATAATTTGAGACTTATGTCAGAAAAATGTATAACACCATCTAATAATATTTTATTCCATCGTTATTAACGGAAGTGGCGATTCCGAACTCTCCAGTCTTGTAATTATGTGCCAAACAGTGATTCCGGTAAAAGGAATAGCCTGCCAATATGAATTCATCGACGTGCAAATACTCTTCAATCCAGTATGAATAAGCCATTCCAACGTCAACGATACAGGCCTCTATATAGTAGCCAGAATTGTTGTCATAGTCGTCACCCTAAATAAATAAATAAGACTTTTTAAGACATGGTAGGCCATTATCCCTTCTTATGGTTCTCTAATGGTCTTACACTGAAAATGGCTTAAAAGAAGAGCCTAACAGGACGCTTTTGCCGAAATTTGAATTTGGGGCCAAAAAAATCCAATAGATACACCTCGTTCTAATAGGTTGGAGCCAGTCGGCCATCTTTGGCGTTATGTTCCAGCTTGAAAATTTGAATGATCTTGAGAAGAGAGAGAGAAAAGAGCAAAAGAAAAGATGGCCGACTGGCTCCAACCTATTGGAACGAAGTGTATACCAATAGAACAACTCTAATTAGACCCCGGGGACTTTTGTTTTGGCCGAAAAGCACCGGAGTCGGATTAAGGTGGAAATTCCCACTAAAAAATCCGATTCGGCCAAACCGCATCGGATTAGGGAGAGTCTCGGATTATAGAGGGAAGACTGTATTAAAAATAGTATCCAGGCTGCTGTTTCATGATCTCAATTTATTCGTTTTCTTCTCTAATAACGCCTTACCTCTCTAATATACCACGACTTAAAGGCGATATAATCGGAAGGTGTAAACACAACTCGGCCGCTTCCATTCACATTCAGGACGACATTTCCGGAAAGCGATCCATTGCAGGGAACCGTCCATTCCTCAATTGTGTCATTCCAGACTCCTCCACTCGCATTCACAAATATTTCTCGAATATTGTCAGTGGCATAAAGCTGGAACTCCGACCTCTTCACAAATATGGCGACATTGCTGTTTACGGAGGCGATGACAGCTCCTTTAGGGTCCGTCGCATCAATGCTAGAGCCATTAAATCCATATCGGAGTTGACGTTGATATTGATATAGTGTACTGTAGTTAGCAATGTTGGGCGCAAATGCCCAATCAGTGTAGCAATTCTCGCTGTCCAGTCCCCCAATTGTTAAATGGTGGTTGCTGTAAAGTATTTTTTAGACGTACTGGTGTAAAGGATAACTCGGGTAGGGGAGGTGGGCGTTGGGGGGAGGCTCGGGGAGAAGGAAATTCGGGTAGGGCGGGTGTGTTCGTTTTTAGTTACCTGTTTAAAACTACTCTTAAGTTAGGTCCCAAGTGGCGAATGAACAACCCAATCTCTCCCTTAAGATTAGGGACGAAAAGTAAGGATCGGACCGTAGGTAAAACAACTCCCCCGAGTTCCCTCTGAGTTATGACTAGGGATGGGATTTTTAGGTCCCAAAAATCGCATTTTAGGATCCTAAAAAGGTCCCAAAAAAAGGCCATTTTAGGTCCCTTTTAGGTCCCACCAAAATGGTCATTTTAGGATCAAATTTCGCCCAAAAAGTCATTTTAGGACCGTATTTTACATCGAATTACCAACTAACAACCAACTGTTTACCTTTTTTACCATTTTTTGCAAAATTTTTCCCAAATTTTGAAAAATTTGCCAAAGTTTTGTTAAACATGGCAAAAATTTCGAACAAAATTCAAAATTTTTTGGGCGGGAATTCAAATTTTGAATTTTTTTTGAAAAAATGACGAAAATTTTTGAAATTTGAGCAGAAAATTACGATTTTAGGCAAAATAGGATGGGACCTAAAATTTCCCAAAAAGGCCAAAATAGGTCTTTTTAGGTTTTTTAGGTTTTTTTAGGTTCGAACCTAAAAATCCCATCCCTAGTTATGACTCTCGGGTTGGTATATACTCTGAAGTAGGTCTCTGAGAAAGCTATTTCAGAGAAGGTTTTAATTCCAGAATAACTTTTTCGCCTTATTTTATCCCCTCGAGATATTTTTTTGCGTAGCCCCAGAGGGGTCCCCTATGTATCCATTGGTCACTTTGTAAACGGGATCGATTATTTTACTACAAAAGATTACTAAGAATTGTTTCGCGCGGCGAAGCTTACAGGACTGTTGACACCCATTTTTCCAAGCTGATCAACAAAGTTGAGACCACTTGAATTATCAATACTGGAGGAGAATGCGCTTAAGCCCATTGTACCGCCTAGAAGAGCAATCCAATCCCTATCTTCTTCGACTTTAATCGAGACATTTCCCGAAACTGACCCAATCTAAAAGGCGGCGTGACAGCTGAGTCAATCGCGCATTTATTATGATCTCAGGGATGAGCAACGGTCCGAAAAGCCATGGACCGAAAATGTTGAATCATTTTAAGGGGTATAAAATTAAGTATTTTTAGGTGGAACAAATTTTTTTTTGCGATAATTTCTTCTCAGGCTGGTCAGCCTACAAAAAATCTCGGTCGTATCACTTCGTAACAATCAAAAATCCCTTATAAGACTAGTCACTTTTGACCGAAAGTGATCCAAAACGTATAAATTTTATGCCTATAAATTTGACTATCGTTTTTTGACTGTTTTGATATTTTTAGGCAAGCCTTAGAAGAAACCTTCGCATGAAAAATTTTTTTGTTACCCTAAATATAATTAATTCTTGATCCCTTAAAGTAATTCTACATTTTTCGGCCACTTTGGTAGGGACTGTTGCTTATTCCTGAATGATCTGACCTTAAATGTGTCCTTCATTAACCGCCATTCCGATGTGTTTTTGTTTTGATCCACGCATGTCGACGAGTTACTAAATTGAAGTTAAGTTTTAATTCTTTTGAATTTTTTTTCAAAAATTTGGTACTTTTGAAATCCGGTGAAAAAATTGGGCTTTTTCAAAAAATGCTGGGCTCAAATTTTGAGCGCGTTGCACACCCCTGCGCGGCAACTTTAGGGTAAATTAAGGAAAGTTAAATAAAACGTTTGATTAAAATATAATCACCTGCTGGAATAAAGGTCAACAAGACACTTCGCCTCTGTTGGCATTGTGGCATTTTTATCGACCGGAAAAATTCTACTGGAAAAATATTTCATTTTTAAAGCAAAAAATTCCATGCAATATTTTTAAACTATGAGTTCGTTGAAAAAATCCCATTATCAGCAAAAGATACCTTTATCAAATTTTTGAATCCAGCAATGTAACCATCTTCGTGGTTACCGGGTACTCACGGTTTTTCATGATCAATTTTAATCCCTTCCAATTCCACGGTTTTTCCGAAGTCGATTAGCCAAGCGCCGACTTTTGTGTTATCGAATAAGATTAAAATACTGCTACCGATTACCTGGAAGTACATAAATGAGTTGAATAGTCGAGAATTTTATGCTTGGGCTTGCTACGTGGGGATTTACCGGGGGTTGGCCATAACATTTTTTATTTTCATACTAGGGGTAAGTGTTTTTGGACAAATGTAGCGGCAGTGTCTAGTTTCTAAAATTCGAAGAAACATTTTTACCCCTATTTAACCCTTTGAAAAGTGCAACCCGCTGTGGAAAATCGTGTGTGCCGCTACATTGTTGCAAAAACAACTACTACCCCTAGTATGCAACTGGACTGGAGCTACTACTCTTAGCGTAACCATTGCTTGGTTCTATTACAAACTCTACTACTACTCAATTACAAACTCTACTACTACTACTACAAACTCTATTACAAACTCTACTACTATTCTATTACAAACTCTATTACTACTACTACAAACTCTACTACTACTACTACTACAAACTATACTACAAACTCGAGCTACTACTCTTAGCGTAACCATTGCTTGGTTCTATTACAAACTCCTAAACCTTACTCAGGTGTAGAGCCCCTCTGGGCTCACTCTAGTAAGAAGTTTAGGCTTTCAATTTTTCATTCACAATTTATTCTCTATCCAGGAAGGATTTGGCTCTAAAAATCGTCGCTCTAGCGACACCTCTCTCTAGAAATCGTTGCTCTAGCAACAACACACTCTCTCTCTAAATCGTTGCTCTAGCAACACCTCTCTCTAAAATCGCGGCTCTAGTCGCAACTCTCATCTTCCAATCCTGTAAATCGCGGCTCTAGTCGCAACATTCTCTCTACTCTTCAATATAGCACTAAAATCATTTTTTCATGTTTTATTTTGGCTTTTAACTAAAACTTTTTATATGGGCTAACTTTTATCATTCATTATAGCCCTAGTATACTAAAGTCAAATATATCCTAAATCCAACATATAGTAAAATGGGCAAATCAATACTTTTCATTGCCCATTATTCTTTTTATCTATTTATGCAAAGCCACTAAGCTTTCTACTATTTAGTGCAAAATTTTACCAATTTTAAGTTCAATTTTTACGTTTTGGTATCCTTTAAACTTCCTCCAAGTATAATTTTCATTAATATTTAAACCAAAACAATACTTTTTGAATTTCCGCAAATTTGTTATCATCAAAATTTTTCAGATAGACTCAAATTACTTTTCTTTCGTCAATTCAATTTTCTCATTTCTCCTTCTTCATCCCCAAATATTACATTACTTTTGATCATTCTATGTAGTGTCTAACTGACGAGCCTAGCTACATAGTTCAATATAGCTTACACTGTCTTAGACTAAGGCGAAACAGTGTAAGTAAAATCAACTTTTATCATCTATGTAATATTCCCTTCCCTTCTCTTAGCGTAACCATTGCTTGGTTCTATTACAAACTCCTAAACCTTACTCAGGTGTAGAGCCCCTCTGGGCTCACTCTAGTAAGAAGTTTAGGCTTTCAATTTTTCATTCACAATTTATTCTCTATCCAGGAAGGATTTGGCTCTAAAAATCGTCGCTCTAGCGACACCTCTCTCTAGAAATCGTTGCTCTAGCAACAACACTCTCTCTCTCTAAATCGTTGCTCTAGCAACACCTCTCTCTAAAAATCGCGGCTCTAGTCGCAACTCTCATCTTCCAATCCTGTAAATCGCGGCTCTAGTCGCAACATTCTCTCTACTCTTAATATAGCACTAAAATCATTTTTTCATTTTTTATTTTGGCTTTTAACTAAAACTTTTTATAAGGGCTAACTTTTATCATTCACTATAGCCCTAGTATACTAAAGTCAAATATATCCTAAATCCAACATATAGTAAAATGGGCAAATCAATACTTTTCATTGCCCATTATTCTTTTTATCTATTTATGCAAAGCCACTAAGCTTTTTACTATTTAGTGCAAAATTTTACCAATTTTAAGTTCAATTTTTACGTTTTGGTATCCTTTAAACTTCCTCCAAGTATAATTTTCATTAATATTTAAACCAAAACAATACTTTTTGAATTTCCGCAAATTTGTTATCATCAAAATTTTTCAGATAGACTCAAATTACTTTTCTTTCGTCAATTCAATTTTCTCATTTCTCCTTCTTCATCCCCAAATATTACATTACTTTTGATCATTCTATGTAGTGTCTAACTGACGAGCCTAGCTACATAGTTCAATATAGCTTACACTGTCTTAGACTAAGGCGAAACAGTGTAAGTAAAATCAACTTTTATCATCTATGTAATATTCCCTTCCCTTCTCTTAGCGTAACCATTGCTTGGTTCTATTCCAATTCTTACGTCAGATTCGTGATCAGCACATGCGAAAACCCCCGGGTACAAAAAATCAGCCCCGTAGACACATTGCATCAAAAAATGTCATTTTTGGGCCAAAAAGTGGCTTTTTTTTCAAAAATGCGCCAAATCAAAAAATGTAAAAGGCAAAGTTGTCCAAAATCGCCTCAGAAATCGATTGGGAACATAAAAAACATCACTTCCCATAGCCAAAACCCTTAAAAACAGGCATGACACGCGGGAAACCCAAATTTGAACTTCATAATTTTTTTCTCGATTTTTTACAGTGTCCGGCTATTTTTTGATTGTTCCTACCCCACCGGACCGGGGTACGATCTAGCGATTGGCGCTATCAAAATAGGGTATATCGCCACAAAAAATGGGTGGTTTACCCTAGTTTTTCACTATTTCACAATAGGTGTTTCGAAATAGTGAAAAAATAGGGTAAACCACCCATTTTTTGTGGCGATATACCCTATTTTGATAGCGCCAATCGCTAGATCGTACCCCGGTCCGGTGGGGTAGGAACAATCAAAAAATAGCCGGACACTGTAAAAAATCGAGAAAAAAAAATTATGAAGTTCAAATTTGGGTTTCCCGCGTGTCATGCCTGCTTAAAAACACGTTTTTGTGTTTTGGCGGGAATTCAAATATTCAAATTTCAAATTTTTTTCGCGACCCGGTCCTAACTTTTGGAGACCTATCGATTGAGCTATCATTCGCCTCTGGCTATCGGCGGGATCCTGAGATCTGAGCGTTCCTCACAGACTGTCCACAGAGAATGGCCCTTTTGTGAAAGGGTATGATCTTATACATGTATTAGTCTATTATATATTTACACGGGTACTATTCCTGATTATCGTCAGTTCTACATAATTTTCACAGTTCTATTATTTTATAATCTGAAATTTTATTCGAAAACAATTTGTTTTTATTCCGAGTCACAGTTGTTTTCGGAATGTGAAATGGAGTTGAATCGTTGCAATTGCTTCATGCTGAAGCGCAAGTGCATAATGATTATTGATGCCCAAAATAAGCCTTTATCGAATTCATGTAAACTCACGTATTTACGTCCCAAATTCAAAAACGATATCTGGCAATATAACATGTAACATTCAATTTTATTAATTATACAGTCCATTGGCTGACATTTGAGTGTGAAACATTTGTGTGAGATTATGACATGGAAGTAAAAGTTTACATGGTGTATCATCAATATCTACAATATCGAGGAAACATTACTGTGCTATTAGCTGACAGTTTAAAGAGTATACAGACTGATGTATGAAGTATTGTATTTACCGTAATGGTTGGTTTGACTAAATGTAAGTTGTTGAGTATGGACATTCTCGGCGTACTCGTCGCCGTTGTGGAATAGCGGTGCGCCGTATGCACGCCATTTAAATTCAAAGTATAAACGAGTAGCAGTAGCGAATCTCTGCAAAAGTAATAAAATAATCAAGAAAGCCCAAAAACTGAAATTGTACCTGTTTCATTGCGTCGATAAAATGGAGATATAGTTACTCGAAATACATATACTCGAAATACACGTGTTTGAAAAATATCACCGATCAAAGAATATAGTGACTTATTACTTTATTTTATTACACAAACGTGTTCTTGAAACAAAGATATTCGATATAATTACAATTTTATTGCGGGTTTGTTAACCTGTATCAGCGGACGCACCAACAAGCCAGTCGACGTTGATATACTAACGTGCACGACATGAAGGAGAAACTGTCTTTGGCTTCTGTTGTCTTTGAGGGTCAAATTTTTTATTCTTGTATGAAGTGACTATAGTGCTCGACATCACGAAATATATACAGAGATATATATGGAACTCATACTAAGACGCCATGCAAACGCTTTCGCGTAACGCACCCGGTTAGGGCACTTCCCGTGGTGAGGCGGGGAAATTTTTTTTGGCGTTTGGCTAGAAATTGGCCAAATCGGTTGCACCCATCGAGATTTTTCCCGGGGGCTTGGGATTTTCGGGATTCATGAATCATCCATGTCATGTCACCTTACATGACATAGGCCCATGTCATGTAAGGTGACATGGGGTCATGTCACCTTACATGACCCCATGTCACCTGACATGACATCAGGTGATGTCACGTGACATGACCCTATGTCACGTGACCTGACATCACGTGATGTCACCTGACATGACATCATGTGATGTCATGTAAGGTGACATGGGGTCATGTAAGGTGTGATACTTTTTGCCCGTGTCTGCGGCGCGGCCCGTGGCTGCGGCGGGACCCGTGTCTGCGGCGTGGCCCGTGCCTGCGGCGCTGCACGTTGCTGCGGCGCTGCCTTTTAGGTGCCTTTTAGGCGCTGCCTTTTAGGTACGTACCTAAAAATCCTCACTCTAGTTATTATACTCCAACTGTATAAAAGAGAAACTTTATTAAAGATTACTTTTTTTCCAGATAACTTATTAATTCAACACCTGAAATCCCATCCACAGCTAGCCGTTACCCCACAAGAATTCGTAACCAGCAATAGATCCTAATTTTCCTGCCTTACCACCAGATGATCTAATACGTTTAAAGGAAGCGCATGATATGATTCTGTTCGAACTCAAACTCATTTTTACTACAGTACATCACAACCTAGTTTAACACTGTTTTAATTTTGCTTACTATTCTACAGTATCCTATTGGGTAAAGTCATTAATTCCGGGTAAACAAGTCAGAGCGCCAACGCATACAATCGCTGTGGGACCAATCTTCTCTTAACAAAACATTTGTGTTTCGATACTTTTTAAGGCTTTTTAAGGCATTTCGAGAAAATAAGATGGAAGCCTTGGAGAGTAAATCGACCCCGCTGAACCCAAATCCGGGATCAGATTTGAACTTTGATCTTTGATTTTTGAACTTTTCCTTTATAATTGTGATTTTTCCAGGATTTAAAAAGAAAAGTTCAAAAACCAAAGATCAAAGTTCAAATCTGATCCCGGATTTGGGTTCAGCGGGGTCGATTTACTCTCCAAGGCTTCCATCTTATTTTCTCGAAATGCCTTAAAAAGCCTTAAAAAGTAGCGAAACACAAATGTTTTGTTAAGAGAAGATTGGTCCCATAGCGATTGTATGCGTTGGCGCTCTGACTTGTTTACCCGGAATTAATGACTTTACCCAATATTTTATACCAATAAATGAACAGCGTAAAATTATTATATGTTGTAATTAGCGTAGTCACTCATGTTATACCACAATCATGCATTAATCAGCCTATCTTGAACATGTCGGCTACCGTATTTACAATAAAAAATTGTAAAACGCTCCAAAGAAAAACATGATTAGAGATGTAGGGTAAAGCACAGTGTTCCAGGACATGTATTTCAAATAAATTAATTATGCTTCCATAAAATGTGTATAACAGTTATGAGTAAATTAGATAAACAAACTTTAGTTATGAAGTCTCGAGTCGCAAGTGTTCATAAGCATTGTAATATTTCTTATTTCAGTAAACATTATTATTCAGTAAACTCAATTTGTTATTTTGCCGATTAACTATGTTTGAAATTTGTTACGGATTTGGGTCGGAGTCAGTAGTAACAGATGAAAATCAACGACATGATAATTATATTCAGTTTACATACATCTGGAATAATTTTACTCATACAACCAACACATCGTATTCTCTTTGAAAAATGTACGCCACAGTGCATTTATTTCCAATTCATGACGGTAACAGTATGTTCTGTTTAAGACATATGCCATCGTTTTATCTCACTTTTGCTGACATGACCCTTTTCGTCAAACGTTTTGTCCAAAAAGTAGACAGCGACCGAGTTTGGCATGAAATATTTTGCTCTAACAAATATGTATCAATCTTCTGCTTTGTCGCACCAGATCCATCTAACTTATTTCGCAGGATATATGTCGGGGGGAGGGGGGGCCTTTTGGAACTTTTCGAGTTCCCTCGATACAGGTACGCATGATAGCTCAAAATGCTCCCCAGAGAATTCTAAGAACGAATCCGCAAAAATTTTTTGGGGCTGATCCGAAAAAGTGGCTTTTTTGGCCAAAAATCGTCATTTTTCAGGTTTTTCTGGAAATGGTCATATCTTTTCGAGTTCCCTCGATACAGGGACGCATGATAGCTCATTTAGTAGGTCTCGAAAAGTTGATGAGGGAATCCGCTGGAATTTTTTGGGGCTGATCCGAAAAAGTGGCTTTTTTGGCCAAAAATCGTCATTTTTCAGGTTTTTCTGGAAATGGTCATATCTTTTCGAGTTCCCTCGATACAGGGACGCATGATAGCTCAAAATGCTCCCCAGAGAATTCTAAGAACGAATCCGCAAAAATTTTTTGGGGCTAATCATTTCTTTTGATTTATAAGTAAAGTTTTTCACCATCCTTATCGTTTCTATGTCAAATTCCAATGCCACTCACAAATTTCCTGTTTACATGTTAAATGAGATTATTGATTATATATTATCAAAAATTACAAAACCAGCTGTCAGGAAAGACTAATGGTGTTTACCCAGGAAACTACTTATGCTACTACATACAACTACCTATGCATTTAGTTGTAATTAATATAGATTACATATCAATTGCATTTGGATATGTTAGCAAAATAAGGTATGTTGGTAGACGAACGGTGCCCGCCATGTTTTATCTTTTCAACAACTGTTATAATTAATCAGCTTTATTCTATATATGGATAAGTAGCAAGCATAAGCAAAACAATAACTGGTCCATGACTATTGAACCGTTAATGCTAATTCAATGTTACGTATTGATTAATGTTCTTTGTCACTTCAATAAACATCTAAACAGTTTGCAATTTCACAAATGCTTCCAAAATTCTAGATATATTCGATTTTACAAATATTATATACTGCAGGAAGTTTTATTACCAGAAAATAGCATTAATCTAGGATTTCAGCGACCCAAATTTATTTGAA
>JAKKPZ010000335.1:0-52608 GCA_022814885.1 Ditylenchus destructor
TTTCTAAGCATTTTGGGGCAATTTTCACTTTCACTCAAATTTCAAGATCAAGCTTAAGCTCATGCTTAAGGATAACCTCTGAGTCAAAACGGAGCACAGTCTCTTTGTTTAAGTAACTTGGGTATACTGTACATTTTCAGTATGTTTTTGAAACATATAACCTAGCAAAGGACCAAAAACCAAAAATCAATACAGTATATTCTTGAAATACAAAAATTCAATAAAGTTGTAGTCTTCTATTACCAATAGGCTTATTGCGAATAAAATCCTAATTGTGGTTTTGAAAAACTTGACACAAATGTGTGCTGGTCTTACCACGACTGTTTCCGATAGTGGAGTTTAGGACTACCTGGAATATACCAGCTCTAGAAAACTCATCGCTTTCCAGTTGACTGTTTCAAAAAACTGGATAGCGATGAGTTTTTCTACAGCACAGACACATCTGCTCCTATGTTTTCCACAGAGGCAGCGCAGCTCTCTGCCTTTCACTCAGCTGCATTTGAAGGGAGATCGTGTCAGGATCCAGCTACTCTTTGAACTCCCAGACATTAATAACTTTACAAACTAATATATTGTTATAAATATGTGCATAAACAGATAATTTATTATGAACATTAACAGTTTATTATGAAATATTGGCATATATGCGATAAAATAAAATGACTCCGGTGGTTATAAACTAACGCATTTGTCACCGTTACACCAAAAATCTTCTTTGCACGTATTCGTTATGTAGCAAGGAGACTTCTGCCTGCCATATGTCGTGCAATCCGTGTCATCATTGCAGTCTCCTTTAAAGCAAAAAGACTGATACTGGTAACAAAAATTACGTGCCCTACATGTGCCCGTAATTTTAGCTAGCCAGACATGACGCAGTAGACATCCCAACGCCTTGGCATTCGCCTCTAACGTTGCAGTTGCATCTTTCTAAAGAGATTCCGGAATTTAACTTGTATTTTGAGCGAAAAATTTTAAAAATTCCCAAAATTGCAACTTTATAAACATTTGCTGAAAACCTCAACTCCTTTTTCAGCATGCCGAATTTTTCTCCGAACTTTTCTAATTTCTCCCTTGAGCTTATTTTTTCATTCGGTCCTTGTACTTTAACTTACTTCTCCCTACAGGTTGGCAGGATGAAGAAGCCTGGCCCGGACCATCGTTTGCTCTGTATACAAGATTTGGCGGCTTTTCGATGCATGATAATCCCCTTTTGCATTCCGCATCTCGCGAACAGCCGCCTCCTTGATCGCCGGTATTAATATATTTAGATTAATTTCTGGTCTTACATACATTGCTTATCAAAGCTACAGTATTGGCCGTTTGACGATAGCCAATCGAACACAATCCCAACACGACAGATGCCACGGTGATCACGTGCATACTAGGGCTGGGAGATCGGAAACCGATCCGATCCTAAAACTTTGAAATCGAAATTTTGACATTTTTTCCAATCAAAACAAAAAACTAATGTTACATTTCTTACCTAACTCTAGTGAAATTAGGTACAAATGTTAACTTTTTAGCTTCATCTGACGCGATTTTTGACGAAATTTTTGACTGGATCGGTTTTTGAAATGGATCGGATCGGATCGGTTTTCCGATCCGATCCGATCCATTTCAAAATCCAATTCCATAGTTTTCCGAACCGATCCGATCCAAAAACCGATCCAATTTCGATTTTAAGCTGGATCGGATCGGAGGTCCCAGCCCTAGTGCATCCGACAAATTTCAGTATGCACATCCATTTGGTAGAAAACTGCATAGACGAGGCCAATGCCAACGGAAAGCGCAAGGGCATAGTTCTGGAAATTAATGGTTAGTATCAATTTATATGGACCAAATCTCAAAAGTATGTTCGCACTTTCATAGCGCACAAGCTGGCAAAAAGTCAACTTTTGCGCGGCAATTCAAACGGGTATTTTTGGTTAAAACCCGTTAAAATGGGGTATCAAAAGAGGGTGTAAAATCAAAAATTCTCTAAAAATGAGTCTAAAATATAGCTAAAAGTGTCTAGATTTTGTCTCTACCACTAGTGTATGTCTAAAAATAGCCTAAAATTAGCTAAACACCTAGTTTTTCGTGCAGAATACGAATCCCCTCTAACTAATCTGCAATTGTGTGTAGCTAACCAAAAAATTTTTTTCTCTTAGGTTATATATAACTTATAATTGATTTTGTGTCAATAATTTTGTTGAGACAAAAAATAGGCTCTATCTGTATTCGTGCTGATGATCCCAAACCAGAAGGCATATATCCTTAAATGCCTTTGAGGAGCCATTTTTCTATAAGACACATCAGAATGGATTTTCAGATTAGCAAACATTTTTACCAAGTGTCCCAGCCGTTATGTTTTGTATTATTTCCATAGTATTAAGTAATTTATTAAAAATGTATGCAATATAATTTACATTACAATACAACCAGAATTATTTTCTTCTCTGACAGGAAAAAGCATGCAGTGTGTTTCTGAGAAAAATTGGAAGGCTTAAACCGTTATCGTTAATTAAATTTTGTGCACTGCATGTAAAAAACCTGACAAAGACGATGATTAGAAATCAGATTTATGAATTAAAAACGAATTCATCGGAATTGGACTGTTTCATTGGCCTGAAAAATAAAGTACATTTGTTCTAATTGTCTCACAAGGAGTGACATAGGGTTGGATGTGCGACTTCGGAATTTGGCCTTTGGGGATCGATAGATTATCAAAAAGTAACTCGACGACACAAATGTCCGTTTTGCTATGCGGCCCTCCACTCTGAGATATAAGCGATCAAAGTTGGAGTTTTCGGTCTCAAGTTCGATTCCGGGGTCGGACAATCAATTTTTTCTCGCAAAAATCCTGAGTTTCGTTAAAAAATAACCTCAAATTCGTGTTCCCCGCATCAAAGTTACCCTAAAAATGTACTTTGCAGAGAAATTCCGAACCCGACCAAAAACTCGAAAAAATCTATGAGGTACCCCCTTTGGTGTCCTATTTCTATAGAAATTGGCAATGTTCAGCTACTCGTAACTTTCAAATTTTTATGTTGATCCTTAAATATATTTTTATGAACATATTTCGGGTTTTTGCAAAAAAATAAACACGTAAAACCGAAAATCTCAATACAAAAAATTAATTGACGCCAAAAGAAAACGAACTTGAGATGTATGGCCTAAAACCGAAACCTCTAGCCACTCGGCCACACCAGCACTTGTTGGTATAGTAGCGAAACTAACTTATATACCACTGAGAAAACTTTGGAGACCAATATCTCAGAGTTAAGGGCCGCATAGCAAAAACGGACATTTGTGTCGTCGAGTTACTTTTTGATAATCTATCGATCCCCAAAGGCCAAATTCCGAAGTCGCACATCCAACCCTATGTCACTCCTTGTCAGGTCAAAGTAGGTTACACTTACACTTATTCTTATGTGTCTTCGGATTTGTAACGCATTTCTGAAAATAAAATGTATGAAATATACCAGGAGACGAACCGAAATCTCGGACTGGGATCCTTATCTACGATTTTGAATTCGCGGCATTCGGTTGCCTCGGACGGCTGCCTTGGTTGGATTTCCCAGCGTTGGTTATTTCCCACTGTCTCTCTTTCTCTGGCACACAACTCAAAACGAAGCTCAATTTCTTGCTAGTGTGCGGCCCAAAGGCTGTCTCCTTCTTCGAAAGAGTTAGGGAGAAAAAGAGATGTGGAGATAGTGGGAATTCAAAAACAATTCAAAATCATAGATAAGGATCTCAGTCCGCGATTTCGGTTCGTCTCCTGGTATATATTGTTGTAGTTTAGCTTGAAAACCAGTTTATCTTAAAGCTAGATTCAGAACGCATGTTCGGATAAGATTTTCAAGGTAAACTACGAGATAAACATGACTAAACTAACATATCCAGGGCAGCATTCGTCTGCGCGATGTTCAGGAGGCAGACGGCAAGGAGCGTCTTTAGGAGCGCATTCCGACCGCGCTCGTACCTCTGACACAAACCCTCCTGGAAATTTATGATCGTTATTCGCTAAAATTGTCGTAAAAAAGTTACCTACCCAACAGGCAAACGGCAATCAAAAGTCGGAATAAGACTGCACTGTTCATTTTGCGTTTGAAGCGAAATATCTAAAATACCGTAAATGCTATATTTCACGAATACAATAATGAAATCAGATCGCTACAACGCCTTTATATTAAGTCTTTACTCCCACAGGAAATTGCCCTTTTATCTTGATATCACGAGAAAAATTCGTGGAATTGAATTCGGACAACAAATTATGTTGATCCAGCTGGATTTGGTCTAGACTTTCGCCTGAGAGTATTCTAAATTCACAGAGAGAGGACACAACTTTTGTAGTTATTTTGTTTGTACTTTTAGTCGGATGAACTTTTGCGTTCGGAATTGAATTGGGACAACAAATTATGTTGATCCACCTGGACGGTCTTTTTCGGAGTGTGTGCGTTTCAAACAAATTCTTTCATTTGCAGTATCATCAGTACTCACGAAAAACTCGTGTTGACTTTGTAATTTTGAAAACCGGTACTTCAGCAAATCCTCTTAACTTTCAGTGCAAGGGTCTCTATCAGGAAAGGTAAAATCCTAAATTCTCAATTCGATACAATCCCAGTCCGAATACAATAATGAAATAAGATCGTTACAGCACCTATATATATAGTCTTTACTCCACTAGCGCACCCAGAAACTCTGTGCTCTGATTTAGTCTCTTCTACACAGCGTGCTATTTCTTTGTTAAAGCCAAAAAAGCGGGACACCGGCAGACACAACAATGGTTAATCATAGCTTAGAAAAGAAGATAGAGAAATTCTAGAGCTTCTTTCGCTTTTGTAAAATTAACTACCAGGCAAACGCATATGTTCGTGCAAAAAGATCCTTATCAGTGATTTTGAATTGCCGGCACTGCGGTCGTTGAATGGAAGGCGGAGGCCCTCTCTCTTCGGCCGAACGAAGAGAGAGGGAAAGAGACGAGAGACAAGCAGAGAGTTTAATTTGTTGCTAGTGTGCGGCGCACCCTCTGCTTGTCTCTCGTCTCTTTCCCTCTCTCTTCGTTCGGCCGAAGAGAGAGGGCCTCCGCCTTCCATTCAACGACCGCAGTGCCGGCAATTCAAAATCACTGATAAGGATCTTTTTGCACGAACATATGCGTTTGCCTGGTATGTTTATCATTGTTGTGTCTGCCGGTGGCCCGCTTTTTGGCTTTAACAAAGAAATAGCACGCAGTGTAGAAGAGACCAAATCAGAGCACAGAGTTTCTGGCTACGCTAGTGCTTTACACCCACAGGAGATTGCCCTTTTAGCTTGATATCACGAGAAATTGTTGGCTACAACTTTCGGAGTGTGTGAGTTTCAAACAAACTTTTGCGATCACGAGGAAAATTGTTCGTGGAATTGAATTCGGAAACAAATTATGATAATCCACCTGGATTAGGTCCAAACTTTGGCTACAACTTTCGGAGTGAGAAAAAAGACTTTCGCCTGAGAGTATTCTAACTTTTTTTGTAAAATTTTTTTATTCAACTTTTTTTGAAAATTCGAAAATTTGAGACAAAAATAATTAAATCTCGAGATTCTTGAATCGAGATGCGGCAAGTAATATACCGATTTGTAGCCCAGAGTCTTAGCTTCCATTTAAGCTATTACTCATCCTTCTAGAAGGTTCCAGTAAAAAGTTATGGCAAAAATGGCGAGCGGGGGGTTTACCGGGGGGGGGGGTTTTACCTAGACTCTGTGCGTTTCAAACAAATTCACGCAAAGTCACGTGACGAAAACTTTAGTAATCATTTCACTGTTTTTTTTTAGTATCAGAACGACGCGAGGATTCTAAATATTGCAGGCATAGGTCTTCCGCGTCTGACGAGCTCGAACTTGCCCAAATTCAGCACGCGGATCGAGGACTCTATTATTTGCTGCTAGAGATGTTCCGGACCTCTGTAACCGGAAATCCAGAACAACAACTGAACAACATTTTATTGCAAAATGTAGCCCATATTCAGTCCTCTGAAATGGGATATAAATAATCCAAGTTTACCAGAAAATAGAAATGATAAAAAACCGGAAGTGGTACACAGAGCAGCGCCAAAATTCCCAAAATCCAAAAAAGAGCGCCGCGGCGAAGGCGCGGCGCTCCACTCTAGTCCACTCTACGAACACTACATGCACGAGGCTGAAACCAGGGGCGTTCTACTCAGCTGGCCCTGAGCTACAAAATGAGCTATCACACGCCTGGAACACGGTGAGTTATGACCGTGGGAAAATTTGGCTAAGGTCGAGACTCTCGACACCTGTATCTCAGGTAGCCTGGCTCTGCCGAGGCTGAAACCAGGGGCGTTCTACTCAGCTGGCCCTGAGCTACAAAATGAGCTATCACACGCCTGGAACAAGGTGGCGCACGGTGAGTTATGAAAAAGTGAACACACACACACACACTGAAAGTTGCGACCTAGGTAGAGTGGATTATGGCTGAGATTCACAAAAAACAGATTTTCCGCGTTAGTCATTTTAGCCAGTAATGGATTACGGGCTGATTAATATCATGCAATCAGGTATCCACTCTATTAGCGATTACAAACAAACGTCGAATTGAATATTTTGATTGTTTCTGTTTACTATATTTTAGTGTTACTACGTTATACAAATCCGGATATTGTAAACCGTAATCCTAATTTGCTTTCTGATTCGCATCCGAAACAGCGATTGAGAATGCTTCTGAATCCGAATGTAATGTGAATGTGGTGATTACGTATCTGAACTAGTGATTACAATATCAAAAGATAGCATTGCTCGGATATTATATATATTTTGTGTTTATATTGGTTTGGCCGGAAATTATTGTCGGTGTTTTCAAAGTCAATTTTTATTAATCTAAAGCGGTGTTTTTCTTGAGTGTTACATACCATTCGGTAGCACATTCATTCCTCTTTCAAACCGTATATAGCATGATTTACCATTACATGTAACCATTACTTTATGATAGTTCTAAGGAAGCACATCCAAAAATTGATTTTTGGTTATTTTTATCAACTTTCATGGCTAATTTTTTAATCTTTTGGCACTATTCTAAAACGTGGCATTGCGGCATTTGTAGACAAGGTCGAGCTCTACAACATACTTTTTACAGAATAACTTTTGCGTCGAAATCCTGCGAGATATGACCGCTCAAAGTTGAGACATAAACTGAAAAAATCGCAAAAATCGAAATTTTCCATTTTTCGAGCGACGTCATTTCTTAAAATGGTCATATCTCTGCAGCCATCAAGCGAAAAAATGTTCTGGAAAAGGTAAGTACTAGAGCTGATATTGCTCTACAATATTGCACAATTGGAAATAGAATGCCTAATATTTTTGCATACAAATGATATAAAAATAGCTCAAAAATTGGTGATTTTGAAATTTTTCATGGAATCACAAATAGCTAACAATTTTTTACAAAGCTAAAATATAATTTAAGTATGGTTGCATGGAGAAAACCCTTGGCTATCAAACAGTATATAACACTCATAGGCACTCTAGCGTTACGTGAGAAAAAATTATATTTAAAAACACCGACACGAATTTCCGGCCAAACCAATATTTGGGAAACAAATAACGGTTCATAAAAGGCTTCAGGTTAATAATTCCATAAATATATTTTGAATCCTCTTTTATAAGACAAAACTTACTCTTAGGGGGAATGAGGAAATTCTCAGGCCTCATACAAAATTTGTTATGAAACACGAGTACTCGTCAGATTCATTTTATGAGGCAGAACATCTAGTAAAATTAATTCGAGAACTATAGTATTTTTGTTCTTTGTATTATACTACCTGTCAATTGTTCTCTATAAATTTAATCGCACAAATCCATCTAAATCCTATCCATAAATCCTTGTGGCACCTATGAACAAACACATAAACTTGCTATTTATTTCTTCAGATGACCAGTGACGAGCAGAGAATTCAAATCTCGTACTTTTTGTGTGATTGAATGTGAAAAATGGTCGGTTTGAATGTTTTTAACTAAGATCCCAAATTTTTATGTTAAACTTTGCCTGCTGTTCAGCCAACGACATCATTTTTTACCTATACAAAACTACAGTGCTTTATAAAAATATAAAGTATATAAATACTCTAAATATTATCTAAATAAATACCTATATGAAATAATTTATTTACCGCTTGTCAGAAAGAAGATTAAAAAATTTTAAAGAAATTAAATATGATTCCTCTCGAATCAAATTTATAGCCTATGAAGCTATTTATTAGCTGATTCTTAAGATACCCTAATTAAGATGCCCCTCTAAGCGAAAATTATTTCCAAGGGGGTTTGAGTCTATAAAATGAAACCCCTCCATAGTAAATAATTAATTGAACTTTTCCCTTTAAAATATGGAAAAATCCCGATTTGAAAGAGAAAAGTTCAGAAATCTCCCACCGCGAAAATCGAAAGGTTCGACTTTCTTTCTGGCAATCATTCCTTGGAAATTATTGTAAAATCTCATACAAAACTAGTCTTTTTCCTGTAAAGAATTCCTTTTGTAATGTCTCTCGCCACTAGTCTCTAGTCATCACTATTCATCGCCCATAATCATAATCAAAATCATATAAATAGTCGAGAATGCTTATAAAATTTCAGTTTAGCACCTTCAAACATTTGAATAAAACATCTCTTCTCTTGGCTTCACACTACAAGCCATTGGCTAAACTCAATAAGAGAACCTCCTAAAACAAGAGCTCAAAGTCTCACACAGAGCTACAAGCTACGTAAAGGTCCCTAATAGAAATTTAGGAAGCGTTTTCTACACAACTCTCACCGCGATAACTCCCACCCGACAATTGTGCTCATAATATAATTATGGTGTTGGTTGAACTGGACCATTTCTGTCCTCGAGAATATTCTTCTCTTGAAATGGCCTAAAGTCTTTGAAGAAAAAATAAGACACCATTTAAAATAACTTTGTGACGTCTATCTCAAAGGCTTGCACAAATTTTCTTGACAAAATTCTATCATGAACGTCAGTTTTACATAAAAAAGGCAACTCACATCGCCTGTTAGTAATATATTTTTTAAACGTAAAGTTTTTTGAATAAATATACATAAATGTGTCAATAATAAAAATAATAAATAAAGGTGTTTGAATCTCTAAATTTGCAACACTAAATTACTAACATTTTACCAAGCTAATTTTGAGACACTCAAAAGGCGCTTCCTCAGTCCGAATATATTGTGAATGTTATAAATTCGTAACGCTATTTACAAACATACGCATTTTTGAACCATTTTATTCCTGAAGCAAACATAACAAGCGGAATTGTGAAATATTTGTTTCTTTGATAAATTTTTTGATAAATTTTAAATATTTAGGGACAATTGTTGCCCTGATAGCTTCATATTAAAAATTATTGAAGACATTATACTCAGAAAAACAATTGACAAATCGAACAAAAATATTACGAAAATACTATATGATTTCAGGGCAAAATTTTGTAGTGCTAAGTCATACTCTAAAACACCACTATGTTAGAAATACTCTTTCTCAACCAAACAAATTTCAAAATTTAACAACCTATCACATACAAATTTAAAACTTAAAAGTCCTGGGACGAATTCATACAAGCCAAAGATTCTTCTCTTTTGTCATGAAAACAGATAGGATATGTTTTGAACAAACCCACGCTTTCGTTAATTTGGTTTGCATAACATAATTCCTTAATTTCATACATCATTTGCGTAATTCATATGTCAGAATCATAATTCTAACCAAATATATTCATACATCTTATAGTTTTATATTTTAGGCTCTTTTTACACTACACAGTATCGTACCACATAAAGAGCGCAATGACTGACGTCTCGACTGCAGAACTTCTCGCGCAGATATCCCAGACAAGTCCAGGAAACGCAACTAAGGAATCTGGTTCAAAGGAAGCTCAGGTACGGTAATTTAAGAAATATCGTATAAAAAAGGAAAAACACCCTTCGGAAGTAAAAGATAAAATAGCTTTCTATAGCCAAAAACAGTACAAAAACTAGTACACTACACTTCAAAATTTTGTTACAAAACAGTTTTATAATACATTAAATCTCCTCTCTCTCGTCTCCAAAATTTCGTACAACATACTACGCTAGGGAGACGTCTATCTGACGATCCCAACTCCCTAGTTAATAAAATCTAGCCACGTCGTAATAGACCTAGGGTGAAACGATGGTGGTCGTTTTAGTACCAATAGTCTTAAAAAACAATACACACTTTCTCTCCTTCTTTAAATACTAGCAAAATTATGCGCTAGCAAAATGAAAATGCTTCAAAAAAGTTAAAGGTTAAAGCTGAAAAGATATAGCAGAAAATATATGCTCCAAATTCCGAAAGTACACCAATTAATCAAAATGCGTACCTTTCGAAGCGCGGCAATTTGAATCGGATTTTTGGAACTTTGGCCACAAAAAACAGATGTAGACTGTAGAAAGACTGTTCTAGACGAATTTTACCCGTTTTAGGCCATTTTGACTACGAAGATCAAAAATCCGATTCAAATTGCCGCGCTTTGCAAATGACTTGTTTATGCATTTGGCTGCTATAACAACGATGATTGGCAGGCGTATAAAAAACGCGGTACATTTTCGGGATATGGACTATAGATTGTCAGATCAATTGTTTAAACATTTGCTTTGCACGCCATTGAAATACAATCCATTTATGGGAAGGTTAGTGTCTTATAAAGTCATACAATTTAACAAGAGACTGTGGTACCGAATATTTCACTTCATTAAAGGTCACACGGAATACCTTATTGCTGAAAGTTTTTTTTTTTCACTCAACGACGCCTACCGCGATAAAGTCTAACAAATTGACACGAGACGGATCTACCTTATATTTCTTATCATTCAAGGTCACATGGAATTTTGTATTGCTGAAAAAGTTTTTTTCACTTCTGCTTCGTAAACTGGCCCATTTGGCTTTACTGGCTGATATTTTGCTATCCATTTATATTCAATGATTGTTGTACGTAAAACCGTTATAACCGGGGTATGTCTCGTCTTCTGTTCTCGTAAGTTCTCCTTAGGCAGTTCAGGCAATTCTTTCTTGGTCGCGAATGATTGCGCAATAAACAGCGATATGAATACGATAGCAAATGAAAGATAAAACTTCATCGTGAAATAACGGATCGGCAAAGTGAGAGAATGCTAAATTGCGATAACGAATGGAACAGTAAATTTAAAACATATAAACCTAGCTAATGTTATGTTCAAAATTTTTTGTCACTAAACCTAGGGAATTATTACTCACTAGTCAAGTTGAAAGGGCGCGGCAAAGCCGCGCCCGTCGAATTCTCTTGTGTTTGGTATTAGTTATCATATTTTTCCATTTTTCAAATTTTCGATTTTTCAGTTTTTCCATTTTCAATTTTCAGAATTTTTCAGTATTCTTCAGGATTCTTCGGGATTTTTTCGGTTTTTTCCGTTAGAATCTCTGGTGGTTTGGTATTAGTTATCATATTTTTGTCAGTTGTCCACCCCAGGGTTGGCCAGTTGTTCTGTCTCGAATCATGGATTTTGTAACTTAAATCTCGAATCATGGGTTTGGTAACTTAAATCTCGAAGCGGTCTCTGTCAACTTCAATCACAAATCATGGATTTGGTAACTTAAATCTCGAATCATGGGTTTGGTAACTTAAATCTCGAATCGGTCTCTGTCAACTTCAATCACAAATCATGGATTTGGTAAGTTAAATCTCGAATCATGGATTTGGTAACTTAAATCTCGAATCGGTCTCTGTCAACTTCAATCACAAATCATGGATTTGTAACTTAAATCTCGAATCATGGGTTTGGTAACTTAAATCTCGAATCGGTCTCTGTCAACTTCAATCACAAATCATGGATTTGGTAACTTAAATCTCGAATCATGGGTTTGGTAACTTAAATCTCGAATCGGTCTCTGTCAACTTCAATCACAAATCATGGATTTGGTAACTTAAATCTCGAATCATGGGTTTGGTAACTTAAATCTCGAATCGGTCTCTGTCAACTTCAATCACAAATCATGGATTTGGTAACTTAAATCTCGAATCATGGGTTTGGTAACTTAAATCTCGAATCGGTCTCTGTCAACTTCAATCACAAATCATGGGTTTGGTAACTTAAATCTCGAATCGGTCTCTGTCAACTTCAATCACAAATCATGGATTTGGTAACTTAAATCTCGAATCATGGGTTTGGTAACTTAAATCTCTAATCGGGGCTCTGTCAACTTCAGTCACAAATCAGGGCTCTGTCAACTTCAGTCACAAATCAGGGCTCTGTCAACTTCAGTCACAAATCAGGGCTCTGTCAAAAAATTCCATTCTTTCAAAAAATGGATTTTTCTGGAAAAAGCCACTTTTTGGGTCAAAAATCGAAAACCGATTCCATTTCCGGATTCAGCGTATCGAAATACCCCATTCCTGCAATTTTCAGCTTTTTCGGCCTTCAAGAGTCAAATTTTCAAAAAATGGATTTTTCTGGAAAAAGCCACTTTTTGGGTCAAAAATCGAAAACCGATTCCATTTCCGGATTCAGCGTATCGAAATACCCCATTCCTGCAATTTTCAGCTTTTTCGGCCTTCAAGAGTCAAATTTTCAAAAAACGGACTTTTCCGGAAAAGGACACTTTTTGGGTCAAAAATTCAAAATCCGATTCCATTTTCGGATTCAGCGTATCGAAATACCCTTTCCTGCAATTTTCAGCTTTTTCGGCCTTCAAGAGTCAAATTTTCAAAAAATGGATTTTTCTGGAAAAAGCCACTTTTTGGGTCAAAAATCGAAAACCGATTCCATTTCCGGATTCAGCGTATCGAAATACCCCATTCCTGCAATTTTCAGCTTTTTCGGCCTTCAAGAGTCAAATTTTCAAAAAATGGATTTTTCTGGATAAAGCCACTTTTTGGGTCAAAAATCCAAAAACCGATTCCATTTCCGGATTCAGCGTATCGAAATACCCCTTTCCTGCAATTTTCAGCTTTTTCGGCCTTCAAGAGTCAAATTTTCAAAAAATGGACTTTTCCGGAAAAAGCCACTTTTTAGGTCAAAAATCCAAAAACCGATTCCATTTTCGGATTCAGCGTATCGAAATACCCCTTTCCTGCAATTTTCAGCTTTTTCGGCCTTCAAGAGTCAAATTTTCAAAAAATGGATTTTTCTGGAAAAAGCCACTTTTTGGGTCAAAAATCCAAAAACCGAACCCATTTTCGGATTCACCGTATCGAAATACCCCATTCCTGCAATTTTCAGCTTTTTCGGCCTTCAAGAGTCAAATTTTCAAAAAATGGATTTTTCTGGAAAAAGCCACTTTTTGGGTCAAAAATCGAAAACCGATTCCATTTCCGGATTCAGCGTATCGAAATACCCCATTCCTGCAATTTTCAGCTTTTTCGGCCTTCAAGAGTCAAATTTTCAAAAAATGGATTTTCTGGAAAAAGCCACTTTTTGGGTCAAAAATCGAAAACCGATTCCATTTCCGGATTCAGCGTATCGAAATACCCCATTCCTGCAATTTTCAGCTTTTTCGGCCTTCAAGAGTCAAATTTTCAAAAAATGGATTTTTCTGGAAAAGCCACTTTTTGGGTCAAAAATCGAAAAATCGATTCCATTTCCGGATTCAGAGTATCGAAATACCCCTTTCCCGCAATTTTCACCTTTTTCGGCCTTCAAAAGTCAAATTTTCAAAAATGGACATTTCTAGAAAAAGCCACTTTTTGGGTCAAAAATCCAAAAACCGAACCCATTTTCGGATTCAGCGTATCGAAATACCCCATTCCTGCAATTTTCAGCTTTTTCGGCCTTCAAGAGTCAAATTTTCAAAAAATGGATTTTTCTGGAAAAAGCCACTTTTTGGGTCAAAAATCGAAAACCGATTCCATTTCCGGATTCAGCGTATCGAAATACCCCATTCCTGCAATTTTCAGCTTTTTCGGCCTTCAAGAGTCAAATTTTCAAAAAATGGATTTTTCTGGAAAAGCCACTTTTTGGGTCAAAAATCGAAAACCGATTCCATTTCCGGATTCAGCGTATCGAAATACCCCATTCCTGCAATTTTCAGCTTTTTCGGCCTTCAAGAGTCAAATTTTCAAAAAATGGATTTTTCTGGAAAAAGCCACTTTTTGGGTCAAAAATCGAAAACCGATTCCATTTCCGGATTCAGCGTATCGAAATACCCCTTTCCTGCAATTTTCAGCTTTTTCGGCCTTCAAGAGTCAAATTTTCAAAAAATGGACTTTTCTGGAAAAAGCCACTTTCTGGGTCAAAAATCCCGAATCTGACCTTCAAAACGTCTTAGGATCACTTTTTCTTGCATTCCGAGAGTTTTTGGTTTTGGACCCCCCCCCCGGGACCCCCCCCCCCTGGAAATCGAAATAAGCCCCCCCATGAATTTTTGAAATTTTTTTTCCCGATAATTTTTCACCCTGAATCCGAATCCGTCTTCACTTTTTTCCACCGCTTGACAGATCTTCAGATATAAGCGTTCCAGACAGACTCCACCTGCACATTATATATAGGAAAATAGACTGGAGACAAAATCCACACACTGGATGCTGTGTCAAAAATCTCAAAAAAATTCAAAAATTATTTTTGGACATATAGCTGGAAAATTCGAAAAATTTTTAAACTTACTAGAAATCAATATAGAAGAAGAAAACAAAAAAAGGTTCGGTGCGTCCCTCGACTAAAGGCCACAAGTCACACAGAATCTTGTGATTGAAGATATTCTGGAAAAGTCGTTATCAGGGCTAGAGAGGCAGCTGGAAAAGTTGGTGAGTGAGCTTCTATGGGCCCAAGTAACGACTGCTTCTACTATTAAATGAACGTAGCCGTCTAATTTCCCTCCTAACTCAACCGTGTAACTGCATTGCAAATTGCAGGCAAAATTTTCGAACGATATGTATTTTGGGCAAGCAATTCGACAAAATTGTAAATGAAAATTTTTGTGAAATAAAAAGCTAAAATTTCTAGATGTAAAAGTACAACTTAAATTTTTTACACCAATGAAAAAAGGCCACGGCAGAAGTTAGATAAACTTGTTTCCAAACAAGTAGTAAATGTTTCCAAACGAGTATGTTTCGCTAATTTTTGGTCTTAAAGTCGCAAAATTAAAAAATTCTGTGAAAACTAAAATTCTCGAAAACTAGAGAAAAAGTTGTGATAGAGAGAGTAATTTCAGAATTATGGCCAACATTGCGAAATTCTGACAAAAATACACTTTTAAGCCAAATAATTAGCAAAAAAATTTGAACAAACGGCATTTTCCATGCGAAAATCGTAAACGACAAACCTGTTCTCATTTTTATGTATTTTTGTTAAATTTTGAATAAAATGTTGAAAGAAATGCGACTAAATCATGAAAATTCATTCACACTATCAATCACCCATAATCAATCTTGCAGAACAAACCTGTTAATCAAGGGGCGCCGAAAAATCATGAAAAGAAGTGAAGGAGGAACTAAACTTTAGTACGAATCAACTTTTTCAACAACAATACGACAATAACAACCACAATTGCCTGTTACATTCCCAATTACTCATCACCTTTAATCCGGAACTACTGAATGCCGTCACTAATTTGCATATTAATTTTCTGTTCTCTGATCCGCGCAGCGGTGTGCAACGTCACGCTCTCAGGTTTTGATCCAATTTTCAACTTTCCGGAGAGAAAAATTTTTCTAAAAGTTTTTTCTTTTGATACATTCAAAAGAAATAACAATAATAAGAATAAAGATCATTATTGCAGTAGTCATAAAACGAGGACACACAGATTCAAATACAAATTTGAATTCCAAGTGTTTTTACTTTGAAAAGTGCACAACGCCAACTTCAGATGTGTACTCGTTTTATGACCTCTGCAAAGATCACAACGCCAAGTCATCGCTTTCTGATGTCGCTTTCTCCTAATTTCAATCCCACCCTGGGTTCTTCTGCATAAATGTTTCTAGAATGTTCTGACAAGCACGAATTTTGCGTTTCCTGGGCTCGGACCGGCGAGTGCAATAAAAATCCGTCGTATATGGGAGAGAACTGCTGTCGCAGTTGCAACAATTCTGCTAACAACGCACTTTCTGGTTTGAATTTATTTTGGCCAAAATGGCCATTTTTCCGGATAAAGTTCAAGGACCACATCCCACATTGAGGATAAAAAGGGTAACCACGACATCAAAAAGTGGACACTTTGAGGAAAATTTTCGCTGCCTAATCATTAACAGTGGGTAAAACTTAAGCTTAAGGCGCCTTATTAGGGTTGTTCGGGAGCTTAAGCCTAAGACCAAGTCCGTATTGATCCAGGTTGGTCGAGCCGCAAGCCTAATCCTGGTTTGGCACCTTATACGGGGCACTTGTACAGTTTGTTCCACACCTCCAATTTTTCATAAAAGCTTTATTTCACATTGTACAAAACATTAATATGACACCAAAGATTATAAAATACATCATTACCACCAAAAATTGCAGAAAAATTTTTAAATAAATTCAAAAAATTTATATTTTTTAAAGCAAAAATATTTCTGATTTTTGTAAGGAAAATGGCTAAAAATGGCTTAATTTCATCGTTTTTTATGTGTTTTATGCAAAAAAACATCGAAATTGTGTTTTATACTAAAACTAGATATTTTCAGAAAAAAATTTGAAATTTTGAAAATTTTAGATTTTTTCATTTTTGTCACCATGTGGTCCCCCCTATGGTTCAAAAACGCTTAAATCTAAAATTTCCAAAATTTCAAAGATTTTTTTCTGAAAATATCTAGTTTTAGTATAAAACACAATTTCGATGTTTTTTTGCATAAAACACATAAAAAACGATGAAATTAAGCCATTTTTAGCCATTTTCCTTACAAAAATCAGAAATTTTTACTCTTTGGAAAAAAATTTTTTCCACATCTCAAAAACGAAAATATTTATCCGAAAACATTTAAATTGTCTTTCTAGAACGTTACAGAAAAAATGGGAGCAATTGTACAATGTGAAATAAAGCATTTATGAAAAATCGGAGGTGTGGAACAAACTGTGCAAGTGCCTATACGGGTTGTTTAAGCTTAAACCTACGCTTAAGTTTAATCTTAAGCCTATAAACCTTAGTTGATTGCGCGTAAAAGCTTGAGCCTAGAGCCTAAGGATCATTTTAAGCCTAACCATGAAGCCTGAGCTTGAATCCAGAGAAAGTTATGGCCTGGTGTGTACATCCACTTCAAAGTGGGTAATGGTCCATTCAAGTTACATAAAAAACTTGCTATGTTAAAAATCCGACCGTTAAAAAAATTCAAACTTCATATTTCAAGTTTGAAATATGAAGTTTGAATTTTTTAAACGGTCGGTGCAACTAGCAAGGGACTTGCTTCGAGCAGATGATATCTTTGAGTTTGAAAAATTTGATAAGCGGTACATAAAAACAATCTACCGTATCGGGTCCCTCTAAGTTGATACGTGCGTGTCCTTCCCCCCCCCAATAGAATAACCCACTTTTTGGGGGTCCCGGACCCCAAACTCGCGAGTACCACCCAAAAACCCATGATTTTAGGGGGGGGGGGTTATCAATGTCAGATTTGGGGTGGTCCCGCCACGAAAAGCGAGAAAACAAAGAAAACTTTTCGGGATCAGCTCCTTTCTGGACGCATGATACGTCAAAATGCTCCCCTTAGAATTCTAAGAACGAATCTGCAAAAATTTTTTTACGGAGATCTCAAAAAGTGCCCTTTACCCCCCAGGGGGCAGAAAAGGCAACTTTTCACGCTGCGCTCGGATTTGGGTGAGTGATATGTCAATTGCTTCGTCTCGGCGAGAGAAGACGAATGGTACCATTTTCAGTCCCCATACGGCCCCCTGTGCCCCCTTTTACCCCCCCATGGATGATAATGGGCGCCGCCATGCGGCGTAGCCGCTGGGTGGTCCTATGGAATCATGTGTCTAATCCTAGGATCATCTAGTAGGTCCTAGGATCATATCTAGATCATCTAGTACTTAGGAAAAGTACTAGTATCTTAGGAAAATCAAAGGCCCGTAGGGGCTACCCTTTACCTCGCTGTCTAATCATAGAATCACTTAGTAGATCCTAGGATCATGATCTAGATCCTAGGATCATCTAGTAGGTCCTAGGATCATATCTAGATCATCTAGTACTTAGGAAAAGTACTAGTATCTTAGGAAAATCAAAGGCAAGATCGGTTACCACCCAACTTTTAGAAGTTGTGGATGACCTTTCATTTGCTTCTGAACAAAAATTTCCTGTAGACATGATTTACTTTGATCTAGCCAAAGCTTTTGATTCTATTCCTCACAACCGTTTAATTC
This sequence comes from Ditylenchus destructor, assembly GCA_022814885.1. Taxonomy (NCBI): domain Eukaryota; kingdom Metazoa; phylum Nematoda; class Chromadorea; order Rhabditida; family Anguinidae; genus Ditylenchus; species Ditylenchus destructor. The sequence continues at coordinate 18,283 of JAKKPZ010000335.1, forward strand.
GCAAATTAGAATCTATAGGCATCAAGGGCCCTCTTTTAAAATGGATACAGAATTATTTATCAGATACCGTAAATCCTCCAATAAGTCCCCCGGGGACTTATTGTTTCGTAAGGGTTTTCAAAAAAATTTTCAAATTTCGAAGTCATTTTTCTCCGATATTTTCAATGACAAAGTTTTGGCTACAAAGTTATTACTGAAGTTATCGTGGTATTACAATAACTTCAGTAATACCACTTTTATTATCGTGGTATTACAATAACTTCAGTAATACCACTTTTATTATCGTGGTATTACAATAACTTCAGTAATACCACTTTTATTATCGTGGTATTACAATAACTTCAGTAATACCACTTTTATTATCGTGGTATTACAATAACTTCAGTAATACCACTTTTATTATCGTGGTATTACAATAACTTCAGTAATACCACTTTTATTATCGTGGTATCACGATAACTTCAGTAATACCACTTATTATCGTGGTATTACAATAACTTCAGTAGTACCACTTTTATTATCGTGGTATTACAATAACTTCAGTAATACCACTTTTATTATCGTGGTATTACAATAACTTCAGTAATACCACTTTTATTATCGTGGTATTACAATAACTTCAGTAATACCACTTTTATTATCGTGGTATTACAATAACTTCAGTAATACCACTTTTATTATCGTGGTATTACAATAACTTCAGTAATACCACTTTTATTATCGTGGTATTACAATAACTTCAGTAATACCACTTTTATTATCGTGGTATTACAATAACTTCAGTAATACCACTTTTATTATCGTGGTATTACAATAACTTCAGTAATACCACTTTTATTATCGTGGTATTACAATAACTTCAGTAATACCACTTTTATTATCGTGGTATTACAATAACTTCAGTAATACCACTTTTATTATCGTGGTATTACAATAACTTCAGTAATACCACTTTTATTATCGTGGTATTACAATAACTTCAGTAATACCACTTTTATTATCGTGGTATTACAATAACTTCAGTAATACCACTTTTATTATCGTGGTATTACAATAACTTCAGTAATACCACTTTTATTATCGTGGTATTACAATAACTTCAGTAGTACCACTTTTATTATCGTGGTATTACAATAACTTCAGTAATACTACTCAAATATTACATTTCATTTACAAAACAAAGCGACCATTTTGTTCTCTGTCTGTATACATGAAATGAAGCAGTGATGTTTGACAAATGTGATATTACTGAAGTTATCGTGGTATTTTCGATACTACCGAGATGTTACATAAGCTAAGACATAGAAACGGTTACCGGAATGTATGTCTGAGCTATAGAAGAACTGTAAATGTGACTTAAGGCGAGACTAAGGCTTCTTGTTGTGGTATTTGACAAATGTGATATTACTGAAGTTGTCGTGGTATTTATCAGAAGGCAATAAGATTTTGGAATAAGTTAATATATTTACATTAGCGATCAATATTTTCCACCGAAAACAACCTGCTTTTTCATGTTACTTTTATGGAATTTCTAATGTTTATTTTTTGTGTTGGATTTTATGTTTTACAGTTCAGTATATAAAAAGCGAACCTTTCATATAAACAAACTGGTTCGAGTTTGTGCATTGTTAGAGAATTTCTCTGGTTCTAGAGATCATTAGAACACAATGTCCAGCCATTGTTGTAGAGTATTTGAATGCAAACTGGCGTCATTCATTTTTATTTCCTACAGCCGTTTTATGTTATCTGGTAGAATTCAAATAATTTTCTATGTTTCCAGAATGTTCTGACAAGCACGAATTTTGCGTTTCCTGGGCTCGAACCGGTGAATGCGATAAAAATCCGTTGTATATGGAAAATAACTGCTGTCTCAGTTGTAACAATTCTGCTAACAACGCACTTTCTGGTTTGAATTTTGGCTTATTTTGGCCAAAATGGCCATTTTTTACGGATAAAGTTGCATACACCGTCGAAAAATAGAATGAATACGAACCAGGATACCAAATATGGATAATTATGGCCACTTGAAAACCATTCCTTTGGCACATACGTTAAGCCTTAGGTTTTCGGGCTTTATGTGATGCTTTAGGGTTGAAAAGATGCGACATTTTCGATAATTATTTTAGAGCTGGCCTCTTGGGCTGCCACCCCATTTGGTTTCCACCCCATTTGGTTTATTTTGGCAAAAATTTTTCCAAGCTAAGAAATTACATCAGCCAATTTTATTTTTTATTTTGTTCCTTTCCCCTCAGTTTAAATCGAGGATCCGTTGCGCATCTGTGTATGGCTCCAATAAAAGTATCTTTTAAGACTGTTCCGATAGCCACGAGCGATGCCAAGTATGGGCCAGTAGGGGCGAGTGTGAAAAAAGTGCGGTATACATGCTAGAAAATTGTTGTGCCAGTTGCGACAGCAAAATTCCAGGTTTGAATCCAACATTTTCTGACTTTAGATCTTTTTGTACTATAACAGATCGGATATAATTAGTTACAAGCCATGATTTATAAGGCTGGTTCTTGCTCTTTCCTAGGATTAGACAACTGGTACTAGATGATCCTAGGATCTAGATCATGATCCTAGGATCTACTAGGTGATTCTATGATTAGACAGCGAGGTAAAGGGTAGCCCCTACGGGCCTTTGATTTTCCTAAGATACTAGTACTTTTCCTAAGTACTAGATGATCTATTAATAGATATGATCCTAGGACCTACTAGATGATCCTAGGATTAGACACATGATACGGTCAGAACAAGATATCACTCGTAAAGACAATACAGAGATACTGTATCATTTTCAGATACGCCCGCAAAGATCACAAAAATCATAAAAACGCAAACTTCTTCCGCCAACTGGTTGAATATCGGATTTTCGGATCATTGCAGAATGCCTCAAGTTCATTATTTATTTGGTATAACAGTTGTATCTATAGCCTTGTATTATTCTGATGTTCTTGAAATGGTTTAGTTACGCTTTAAGATTTATGTTAAACAAGATTCATGTTTGCTTTTTTCTTTAACTTTTCAGAATTCTACAAATTTGCTGACAAGTTTGAAATTTTTCGACAGTATTTTTGCAAAATATCTCAAAACCTTTGTCAATTTATCAAAATTTGTTTTAAACTCATTCTTAGTACGATTCAATATATATTGCAGAACGATTTCCGCTACAAATAACAAAGAATTAAATTTTTTTAATTTATGTACAGAAGGTCCATAACAAGTCAAATTGACAAGACATGACAAAAATCAGAAAAAAGTTTGCTTACAAGAGCTTTTATGATAAGCAAATCCGTGATAATTATTGGCAGGAGATCTTGAGATGAGTTGTAATAATAACTGTAGTTGTGATTGTCTGACTTGGATTGAATTCGTTTATTGCGCATAAAAATGGTCATGTTGTACACGGGAACACCTGAAAAGCAACATCTCATCAATGATTCAGAATTATTTTTATCAAAGTTCATGGCGATTATAATAAACCTAGCTGTAAATTCTATCTACCGTATAACCACCGATGTAACCCTTAAGGGGAAGTCAATGATCCTCTACCCGAGGTAGAATTATGGTTAGAGGATCAAGACTGGGACGATCAGAGTATGATCAGAATTCACGTTATCAGTGGAGGGTTCGTTAGTAATCACAGATACGGTATTTTGTGTGGGACAATACCCCCGAAGTACCCCTTTTGGTCCGAAATTTTATAATTATTGAAGGGCGCGCGCCTCATGTGCGCGCCGGGCGGGCGCAAAATTCGTTGCGTATCTAATCGGATACACTAGGCAATGAAGGGTTAATCCCAAAAGCTTGGAACCACAAAAGTCCAGCGAACACTGATCCCCGATCCCTATCAGGGCTGGGAGATCGGATCGGAAATATCGGGTTGTTCGGGGTTCGGATCGGATCGGTTTTTTTGGCCATATCCGATCCAAGCACCCCTAAGAATGCACTCGGCCGCGGATTCAAATTTAAATTCCCGCCAGCCGATAGGGCGCGGCCGGGAAAAATTTTAGAAAATTTTAATGAACCACCATTCCAAAATTACAAAATTTTTGCCTGCGGCGCTATTTGGTTACCATTTCTCCTCCATGTATTTTTTAAAATAGTGCAAATTTTTATATGAAAACCGCCAAAAATCGATTAAATTTCGCCTGCGGCGCTCTTTTTCATTCTTTCTTCACTGTTTTTCAATGGTGATTGTCGTTTTCAGTATCAAAAACTACTGATTTTGAGCCAAAGATACCGAAAATAGCAAAATTTTTCGCTACCGCGAAAAATTCTGTTTGTGAAAAGTGTTATTTCCAAATTTTTTCTTAATTTAGCAAAATTGAGTAAAAAATAGTAAAATTGTACAATTTTGTGAAAAAACATTAATTTTGCCATATTTTACCAAAAAATTGCAAATTGGACCCATTTTTAGGCATAAACAGCAAACTTAGATGATTTGGGAAAAATTTTGAAAAATAGCTATTTTTGGGAAAAATTTTGGATCGGATCGGATCGGAAATATCGGGTTTTTTGGGCTCCGGATCGGATCGGATCGGATTGGGGGTCAACGAAGATCGGATCGGATCGGACCCGCGATCAAAGTTCCCAGCCCTGATCCCTATGCTTCATTTTATCAACTGCACATTTAAAACGAAATAACTTACTATAATTAGGATGTTGAAAACATGAAAATTAAAGCGATGTAACGCGATATAATGCCTTCCAACGTGCGCGCAGAAATTGCAAACGAAGGACCATGAGAGCACATAACAAATACAAAATTGCCAAAACCTGGATGGCTCTGGAATATTCGGTATGTCGCACAAAGTATAAAAGGCTGAAACGTCAGGCGACTGAACTAAAATTTGTTTTTCTGGATGTTCCTTCTGAACCAACAGAACGTTCTAAACTGCGATACATCAAGCTATACTATTTCTTTTGTTTAAAAATGTTCAGTTGCCTGTTTTCAGGATTCAAAGATGATAAAATGACGGTTTAAAATTTCCGAACATATATTCAAGTTCAAATTTCCTAACAATTCATGTCGTTGGCATTGACCCATAAGTTCGGATGAGATCCGTATAGATCACCCCAGAGGACTATTATAACATGGATGAAAGACTTACACGAAAACAAATACGAAAACTGCAACGATAGTCTTCCATGGCTCTGGCAAAGGCTTAACATAGCTTTCTTCCGGGACAATCCTGGATAGAAATTATATAGACGTTATCATATAGACGTATAAATCGAAAAATCAAGAATGAAAGCCTAACTTTTGGGTATATCAAAATAGTATAAAAGTAGTAAGTCCTGCAGGTTTGGGGCCGAAAAATTTTCAGTGGGCGGAGCTTCGCTTTTACTTCGTGACATGTAATCAATCAAAAATGATGGGTAATAAATCAAATGGTGACAGTTTGAATAGAAATTAAAAAACATTTTTCAAAATGACAAATGTCTCACAAGTAAAACATTTGAAACCATATTTGTGATATATAAGGGTGGCCTGTGTTTATACATGATCATTCATGGTGTAAAAAATGATTGGTGGTATTGCTAACAAATCTCTTCTTATGACTGAAAGTGATCTAAAATTTCGCTCTCCGTTTGGTATGATTCTCAGCGGACCGACGGGAAGTGGAAAGACAACGCTACTGATGAAACTTCTCAAATGCCGAGATTCAATGATAACACCACCACCAACATCTATTCTATCGGGTGGGGCATAAGTTCTGTTACCACTTTTCAACACTGCATATTTCTTTTAGAATGAATAAATGACTATAAGTGTTTGGTATTATTTTGTTGCCCATCTTGTCTGCTTTAATCTGGTATATAACTTTTATATATGACATCACAAAATATAAAAAATCTTACACAAAGTTTGATATCACCTCACCTGAAAAGCTTGCAAATCTTCTAAAATTGAAAGCTAGTGTGGTCTCTAAAAACGCTCATAACTCAGTAATAATCCAACGAAACACAATTCTGTAAAAAGTATTTGAGAGATCACAGAATGTAGTATAATTCCAGTAAAACAGATTTTCTCGATAAGTTAAAATCATGTACAACAATTGGCCAAATATCAAAATTTTCTCAATGACATCAAACGAATTTTGAGGTCATTGAAAACAATACAATTCTGTAAAAAGTGCGTTGTTGCTTACAAACTGTACAGTAAGATTGCCGAAACAGTTTTTTTCAGCACGTAAATATTGTAATCAAAAAGTTGTGAAATATGTAAAATATCTTTGGAAATTTTTCAGGTGAGGTGATTTCAAACTTTGTGTAAGATTTTTTATATTTTGTGATGTCATATATAAAAGTTATATACCAGATTAAAGCAGACAAGATGGGCAACAAAATAATACCAAACACTTATAGTCATTTATTCATTCTAAAAGAAATATGCACTGTTGAAAAGTGGTAACAGAACTTATGCCCCACCCGATAGTTAAATTTGTTTAGAGCAATCGTTGTCGACAGTTAAAAGCAAAGCGTCCATAAAAATGGTATTTTTAACCGGCAATATTTTTAATTGCAACTCAAATTATCTAAATTATCTAAATTTGGGCCCAATTCTAATAATACGATTTGAGCTTCGGGCTATAGCATCCTTCGTTTCATTTCGTAACAGTAAAACTTACTCTTCGCCTTCGGCGGCCACTAAATCAGAGACGAGAATCGCGCAGAAAATCCACAGACAGAAAATCGAGGACCTCATTCTATCGTTCAATGCTTTGACACAGTTTTGAGATAATCAAATTTATGATAGGTTATCCTGAAACTATTGATAAAATTATTCATGTATTTTCCTGCTGCAAATTTTCTAATGAGAATTTTCTTAAAAAACGTATCAAATGATCATACCAAGTAAATTTGGAACAATGCCTGTTGTGAACCAGGTAAAAGATTTGGCCAAGATCTAGATTTTATTTTTTATCTTTTAGAACTGAACTAAAGGTACAATGCAAGAGAGATAACATTTAGCTTGATCTAGAAGAAGCTAAGTGCGCCGAAGCAAAATGAGTCAGAACAAAACGGTTGATTATGTTGCAATTTCTTCCCAAGTTTAGCGGTAAACACGACGCGATATTTACAATAACATGGTTATTTACGCTTATTCCCATTGCGCGACAAGGGAGAGTGGAACAAAGTGGGCCGTTTGTTGTGTCATCTGCCTGTAAACAGGTTGACTCCTAAGCTATGACTCATAACATAGATCAAAAAAGTTTTTCTGATCAAATTTTTGTGCAGCGTACCGCTTTTTTCTAACTGTGCACCATTTTCCAACAGATAAGAATCCCTGCGTGACGCAAATTTTTCATTTTGGGTTTTAATTTTTTACCAAAATTTTTTTCAAAAAATTTTGAGCGAAAAACTGACCAAATTAGTATCTCAAAATTTATTATTATCAGATTGTAATCAGTAAGGTCCTTTTTATATTGTATTGGCAAAAGAAAGTTTTTGAGCAAAAAATATGAGTCCTTTATAAATGGTTTAATTATGCCAGCTTCAGTCTTGGCTAATCCGCGATATACAGTCGACTCTCGATTTACCGCACACATCGGGAATGGCGATTTTGTGCGGATAATCGAAAGTGCGGTTAATCGGGTGTGCGGTAAATCGAGAGAATTTTGTATAGAAAAAATCCTTCCATTGCAAAGTTGTGCGGATAAACGAAATGTCCTCTTTTTTTTGCCATTTTTCAAAATAAAAACTAAAATTTGAATTCCCGCCCAAAACATTTTGAATTTTTTACTGAATTTTGGCCGATTTGTGCAAAAATTTTGCCAAATTTACCAAAATTTTTGCAAAATTTTCGAAAAATTGAACAAAAACAGGAAAATTTTGTGTAAAGATTCAAATTTGCGCCAAAAACAGTACCATTTTTCTTTGTGCGGATAAACGAAAAATTTTATTTGGAAATTTCACTTTGGTTCCGCAAAAACCTGTGCGGTATATCGAGTTTAACCGCACAAAATGCGGTATATCGAGGGAATTTTGCATAGAAAAAATCCGTTCCAGCCAGATTTGTGCGGATGATCGAAAGTGCGGCTTATCGTGTGTGCGGTATATCGAGGTATGACTGTACATCGTTACGAATTCGACAACAAAAACATTAAAAATCAGAGAAGTAAAATTTATTTACAGAAGGACCATAACAAGACAAATTAAAAACAAAGTTTGTTTTCGAGGGATTTTATGATAAGCAAATCTGTGTTAATTATTGGCACGAGATCTTGAGATGAGCTGTAATAATAACTGTAACTGTGGTTGTCTGGGATGAGCTGGATTGGATTCGCTTATTGCGTATTGAAATGTTTCTTCACGCGTACCCGGGAACATCTGAAAAGTGTAACGGAAATTCATTCACTAATTCACAATTTTGCAATAATGACATTGACAACTGCATTGAATGTAAATTTTGTCTACCGTATCATCAATCCACAAAAAAATTGCATGGTTTTCGGAAGCACTCGTAGAGGATGCTAAGGCGAAATATTGCAAAATACAAAATTTGGTTTAGGCAAAGATCTTAGCGAAAATTAACTCTGGAATCAAGAAAAAAAAACAAGCTAGCATTAACCAAATTAGCTCTGGAACATTCGAGGATTATGAGCAATTTATTTTAAACTTTAAACGGCAATCAGCATTGGGAACTGAACTCAGGAAACTAAAATAAAAGTGAGATAACATTTTCCGATCTGCATTTACAATAATAAGCTTACGAGAGTGGGGCGCCGCGGCCTTCGCCGCGAAATCAATGGTGAAATCCAAAAATGCCCAAAATCCACGAATTCCAGGATTTCGCGCACCTGGATCTTTTCACGCCCCACTCGGGTCGTGCTGAGTAATAGCTCATTTTGCTTGGCTCATTGAGAGCTGTCGATTGACGTATCGCCTTGTTGACAATAACAAGCTTTATTTGCGCCTTGTTTCAAGGCTGCTTATTCCCATTGCGCTGCAATGAGACATGCTATGACACATAACATAGATCAAGGATTGAGTTTTGCTTCCTCGTGCCTGTGCAAATCTTAGCCAACTCTCTGTTGTTGTTCATAAAAACACTTATTTTTACATAAAAGAATTCCGTTTGCAAGATTTTTGCTTATTGCGATCTGTTTTCTGGATTCAATCTGTTTTCAATTTTTTGGATTCAATCTGTTTTCTGGATCGCAATTTTTGATATAAAAACACTTTTTGACAGGTGCCCAATGTGTGACTCTCTATCAGAAAGTGCTTTATATCAAGAATTTTGATCAAGAATTTAACAAATTCCGAAAGTAAACACCAAATTTGATAAATTCTGGAACACTCATTTTTACATAAAAACACTTCCGTGGAACAAACACGGATTTTGACCTTTTCACTTTCCTGGGCCATTCTCGGATAACGATTATGGTAACCGATTCTGGTCGATTGCAATAAGCAATTATTTCGCAAGCGGAAAGTGCTTTATATCAAAAATTGCGAGCAAAAATTTGCCAAATTTGGAGTTTACGTTTGGAACACTGAATTTGGCAAACGTCCATTATTTTTTACATAAAACACTTCTTTCAACAAAAATTTTGCTTATCGTGATCCACTATCTATTTCCTGGATGCCCAAGTTCTCAGTGCACTCAAGCACCTCTCAGTAAATGCTTTATATCAAACATGGCAATCAAGAATTTGCCAAATTCCGAACATAAACACCAAATTTGGCAAATTCTGGATCACTCATTTTTACATAAAAACACTTCCGTTTGCAAGAATTTCGCTTATCTCGATCCACAATCTTGAACAAATAAGTTTATGCACTTTTCAACACGTCCAAAGGGCATTGGCCTGCGCAAAGACATTGTCACCTCGGCGTAGTCTGTGATGTGATCAGTGAAACGGAGCGCGATAAAAGCGGCCTTGGGCCTTGTTTTTCGATAGTTTTTGTGTTCCGTGGAACAAACACTTTGTTTGTTGTTTTGACCTTTTCATTTTCTAAGATTTTACTTTTCTCGGATAAACAATTCTTATAACAAAATCCAATAAAAACTTCTTAAGTTTCTACTTTGTCCTTAGGGCTTTAGGTGACGGGCGACCATAAATAAGTGAGGAAATCTAAATTCTTAACATTTGGTACAAATTTTGCTCAGTTGTATAAAATTTTTGAGTTTTTCAAAGTTATTTTTGAGTTTTTTGCTCTTTAGAAAATTGGCAAAAAGTTTTTGAAGATATCTTTTGTGAAGAATTTTCTTGTAATAAAGAGGGAGAAAAATAGTAGAGTAGAAAATCTTACTCTAATTTCTGTTAAAAAATAATAAAAAGGACCTATTTTTGATTAGAAGATCTTTGATTCAAATTTTCAGTTATTTTTGTATGTCAAAAATTTTGCCACAGGAAAAATATCAAAAATTTTTGCCCAACAATCCCACTTTTTTCGCCAGGGGCCCAATAGCCTTGATTAGAGTCTCTATAAAGTGTTCCAAAGGAATGACGAGCTTTTCCGGAACCTATAGAAGAATTTATATTCGAGAACTTGAGTAAAACCGCTACATTCTTTGGACTGTTCTGGACTGCTCCCCTTGGACATTTTCTGGACTGTCATGCAGGTTTACATAGTTATCCAGGAAATAGATTGTCCTCCATGATAACAAAAATCTTGCAAGGTATTGTCCTTTTATCGAAAACGGAGGTCAAGCATTTGCCAAATTCGGTGTCGCAAACGTAAACACCAAATTTGGCAAATTGCAAGATTTCTTCCATTATCGTGATCGGCTATCTCGAACAAACAAGCGACTGCACTTTCCTGCGCACCTCGGCATTGGAGGCGTATCTTCGACGTGATCAATACAATGGAGCGCGGCCTTGGGCATAAAATGAGCCTTGTTTTTCAACAGTTTTTGTGTTCCGCAGGACAAATAAGGTTTTTGACCTTTTCTTGGTACTGTGTTACTGTCAAGACTGGGAAATCTTAACTACAGTCGACTCTCTTTATAACTCGGAATATTTTTGGAGCGTGCTTTGTAAGTGACACCATTTTTCGGATTTTTGGCCAGCTTTCTCAAAATTTTTTGGAGTTTTTGCCAACTTCCTGCAAATTTTTAGGATTTTTGGCCAACTTTCTCAAAATTTTCCAAATTTAAACCGATTTTGAATTGGCGCTCATTTCGTTGCAGCTCTATATATAGGACCTCTGTATAACGCGGATCTCTATATAACGCGGATTTCGTCCGGTCCCGAGACCCGCGTTATAAAGAGAGTCGACTGTATACAAATTCCTATACAAAATTCTCCTGGGCATTAGATAGCACCAATGACTTTTCAAGCAAATTCAGAGAAAATTAGTCCTTCCAGGAAAATACTTTTAAATGGTTCGGTATCACTTTTTTCTTTTTAAAAACAAAAAATCCAAGGAATGTTCAACTTTTCAACTATTTTTTGAACTTTTTTCCTACTTTTGATCTCTGACCTCTTTCTATTGTGACAAGTCAAATGTTTATCTATCATCTGTCTTGTGTCTCCTTCGAGTTCCCTCGTGATGAGATATAGGCCTGAAACATATTTATTGCTCTGTCTCGAACTTTGGGTCTCGATCACAAACTACAATTTTCAACTCTTTTGTAATTGGGAAGTACAAAAACATTGAAGGTAAAATAAAATGTTTCGTATAAAAATTTCGACATTCTTCCGCGAAAATGTTCAAATATTCAAACTACACAATACTGTTTACCTTTTAAGGCATATTTATAAATAAAAATTTTTAATCATCTACAAACATTTTTCACGTCGTTTTTGAATGTTTATATTTTTCCTTACGAATTTTCGCGCGAGATGATACCGTGTGCGTCCCGACGAAAAAGATGGCAACATTTGTTATCATTCGTCCAACTCCGTTATATTTTATCTTGTTTCCTGGATTGTACAATACTGTTTACCTTTTAAGGCATATTTATATACCGATAAAGATTTTTAGGAATCTGTTTACCTTCTCGCCATTTTTGAATATCCTGCGCGTCCCGGCAAAAAAAATTTGAAATTTGTTATCACTCTGTCATATGTCTCCTCCGGCATCTTGTTTCCAGGATTTGGTTGGCAAAAACTCTCTTTTTTCAGGATTCAGCAATGTTTTGGTTGACTTTGTACTTATGGGACGTTATTCGATGCATATTCAGAATGCTATGCACCGTTAGCTCGAAAGAGAACTCCCGCTCTAAGAATAAGATAAAAGACACGGAATCACGCCAAAAGTTTGGATTTTCTTCAACGACCACAGAGGTAAGCTGGTCCGGATTCTTTTTTCAGGATTCCTTTTTCCAGGAATTATTTTTGTAAACCTATTTTTGACATTGTTTGTTTCACTATTAGTTTATCGGCCCGTTAGATCTGGCCATCGAATGCCCATAATTAATCAAGGTAGTACAAAGAACTTACCGCTCCCACTTCATTGAAACACTTTCAAAAACGCTTTCGCGCTGGAGAGAGCACAGAACAAGTGATCTTTGATCATTCTACAAATGCACTTTAAGAAAATTTATTGACAGTTTCAACTTTGAAGAATCAATGGATGGAAACAGCGGTAGAAAAATGGTTAAGATAAAACATTTTCTGACACACTCTAAGAAAACTTTTAATTTTTAAGTTTTTTTTTATTTTTGTGACCTCTAATTCCGGCATTCCAGAAAAATTTTGAAAAATTTTGTTAAAATGCAAAATTTTATGCGAAAATAAAAATTTTACGTATACGACACCTATCCCAAAATTTCAGGTCCTCCAAGGCATCGATTTGCGTGGGAAAACGATTGCAATAACCGGCACCACATCCGGGATCGGACTGGAAACTGCACGCTCATTGGCACTTCACGGAGCTCACGTTGTAATGATGAATCGGAACGTGGAGCTGTCGGAAAACGTTCGACGGAAAATATGCGACGAGGTGGATTCTGACAAGGAACACTCACCTGGTGAAACGCTCACCTGGGGAAACGTGATGGATAGGAATTTACCCCACTTTGTGGGCATTCGAACGGTACCATGCTTTTTTTCCTATACGGCCCGAAAAAAAAGCTAGCCTGATGCGGAAAATTGGATTTTAGGGCCGTATAGGTAAAAAAGCATGGTACCGTTCGAATGCCCACAAAGTGGGGTAAATTCCTATCCATCACGTTTCCCCAGGTGAGCGTTTCACCAGGTGAGTGTTCCTTGTGAGTTTAAAATTTGCTACGTGTGTGGTCTTGAATACCTTCACATTATTTAGTTCAAAAACATGAATCCTCAAGTCGACATAATCGAGATGGATCTGTCTTCTCTCAAATCTGTTCGTCAGGCTGCCGAGGAGTTCATTTCAAAGGGATGGTAAGTGTTGTTCACCGGACATTCCAGTAGCATATGCCCCCGGGCATTTGCTCAGGGACTCGGTTCGGTCCAATTTTTTCATCCTTTGCCTTCAGGCCATTGGATGTATTGATCTTGAACGCCGGTCTAACGAGCTGGGGCAAGGAACAAAGTGCAGATGGCCATGAGAGGACATTTGCTGTCAACCACCTCGGTCACTTTTACCTCACAAACCTTTTGATGGACAAACTGCGCGCCTCAGCACCCAGTCGTTTGGTTGTCGTTTCGTCGGAATTACACGCCATAACTGGGGTGGGTTTTGTATAGGAAGTTACTAAGACGGGCAAAAATCCATATGGGTGAATTTACCCCTAATAATAACCCCTACTTAATGTCGAGCGACATGTAGCATCGGGCCGCCTTCAATTGTCACCAGGAGTGACGCTGAGAGAGATCTGTAGCGAAGATACAATACCCCCTGAGGTATCCCTCTGAGCAGGCCCGTAGGCAGAAAAAAATTTCGGGGGGGGGGGTTGAGATTTCAGGGGGTTGAGAAGTGAAAAAAAACGCATTCTTAGGGGTGCATTTTTCAAACTTTTCTCAAAAATTTTTAAAACCATGGGGGGACCCTATTTTTTAGCTTTTCGGTGGCGGGGCTTACAACCCCCTAACCCCCGTGGCTACGGGCCTGCCTCTGAATGCAAGGGGGAGAGGACCCGCTAGGGCAGCACTAAGACAAGCCTAAGAGTGTTTGGCCTAAAGCCAATGATAATTTTCAACCAGTTCTTGAGATGAGCTATGGCCGTTTTTGAACATGCCATTTATGGACATGATTTCAAAAGTATAAGCGTTCGAATCAGCCTTTTCATAGAACTTTTTCTATCATTTGAGGGACTATGACTGATAAAATGAACGATAATTCTGATTTCAGATTCGCGCCAGTGACGACACAGAGTCTAAATTGAAGAAATTGGTACCAACGCCTGGGGTCAAGTATGCGTCAGTCCGTCTGTATGCTTACAGTAAACTTTGCAATGTACTTTTCGCTAACAAAGTACATCGGCTGGCGCACCAAAATGGGGTACACACTTATGTACTACATCCGGGAGTGGTTCATACCGGTAGGTTGCTTATTCCGGAAAGATCAGAGATCAAATCGGAGAAGTCGAAAAACTGTTATTGATTGTCCAAAATTTTCAGACATTGCTCGAGGCAATAAATTCTTGGCCCGCTTGTTTCACTTTTTTGCAACGCCTTACTCCAAGTCTGCAGAACAAGGCGCCGCCACAACGGTTTATTGCGCAGCCACACCATATACCAAAAATGTAAGCGTTCTCGAATTTATATTTGATCGGCAGAATGTTTTTATGGATATATTTATAGAGAGGGCACACCCAGAAAAAAAATTCGGGAGAGGTTGAGATTTCAGGGGGTTGAGTGCCGAAAAACACATTCTTAGGGGGTGCATTTTCAAAATTTCCTCAAAAGTCTTGAACACCATAGGGGGACGTCATGGATTTTTAGCTTCCGAATTTCGGAAATATAAACATAATAGATTGGGTTATAGCCAAATCATAAACTAATAATCATAGTAAAAAATTTGCATACTTTATCTTTAGAAAGCACCAAACACCAATTTTTAATTTTGGCGCGAATTCAAATTTCAATTTCAAAATCAGTAAGCGGCCTGTGTATAGACTTAACACTAAAAAGTTTATAGCGAAATCCTAAATAATAACCAAAGTAAAAAATATGCATACTTTTCTTTTGAAAGCACAAAAACCAAGTTTTAATTTTGGCGCGAATTCAAACTTTGAATTTCAGGCTCAGTTTTGTGCAAACATTATAAAATATTCTTTTGGGACTGAATTGATTGGAATGCACTTTAGGAAAGCGGGCTCTACTATGAAAATTGCGGAGCATCGGACAAGCGACTGGACAAAGCATTGGCGCACGACCAACTTTTGCAGGATGCATTATGGCAACAGTCTATGGAATTCATCAAGGAATTCGAAACAGCTCATAAATAACTGTTCTATGAATATATCACTTCTGTAAATAACTGTTCTGCAATCAGGAAATTGACGACGGGTTACGGTCTTGATTACAAACTTTGAACTTTATCTGATTTGTAAATATTATGTACTATTAATAATTTTATTTACTATTCTTAATTTTTTTCTTTCCTTTACATCGTTTTTACATTTATCACTAGGGCTAGGATTTTTAGGTCCCAAAAATCGCATTTTAGGATTCTAAAAAGGTCCCAAAAAAGGCCATTTTAGGTCCATCTAAAATGACCGAAATGGTCATTTTCGGATCGAATTACACCAAAAAAAACGTTTTTTTAAGACCGTAATTTTTGGAAATTTCGATCAAAATTTGCCAAATTTTAATATCACTAAAAATTTTTGCTCATGCTCACTTTAGTGGTCACTTAAATTTAGATTCAAATGAAACATTTTTTTATGTTGCATAAAAATACCAAAATGTATTAATTTTCACATAAAAACCTCTAAAGTAAAAAATTTTCACAAAAATTGGAAAAAATTGCCAAAATTTGCCAATTTTAGCGAAAATTTTGCAATAATTTGAGAAAATAGGGGTTTTTAGGTGAAAAATGCCACAGTTAAGCCGCTGATGTCGTTCTGTAATCTGTCAGGAAGTGCCAGATCTCGCGATCCAGCCGTTAGCCAGAGGCGAGTGATATCTTAATCGATAGGTCTCGAAAAGTTAGGACAGGGTCGCCAAAAAAATTTGAATATTTGAATTCGCGCCAAAACGCATTTTTTGATTTGGCGCATTTTTAAAAAAAAGCCACTTTTTGGCCAAAAAATGATTTTTTGATGCAAGGTGCCTACAGTCTGATTTTTGGTACCGGGGGTTTTCGGTACGCTATCACGAATCTGACGTCAGATTCGGGATCAATTCTCACGAGGTCGTGTTATTCTCACCAGGTCTCTCACGAGGTTTTTTTTGATTTCTCGGACGTGAACGTAAGTCCATAGGGCGGCGCGGTAGCCGCCCCAACCAACTCAGTATCGAGCCGCCGAAGGCAGATCTTCACTAAAACCAGTACTGATTCACATTGGGTCGTAGCGAGCGAAGCGAGCGAGACCCAGCATGACTCACGCTTCGTACAGGAGCGCTAAATAAGTGTGGATTTGTGGGTCGTTTAGCGGCGCGAAGCCCGCGAGCACCCCAAAACGACCCACAAATCCCTTATTCGTAGGTTCCCACCACATTAAGTAGGTAAACAGAAGAAAAGTGAAACCCTTTTCCAAAGTAAAACCCAAAATAACCTTCCTCGCTGCCGCAGGGTGCCCCTAGTGCCATTTATATCGCTGTACAATTACGATTTCAGGCAAAATTGAACGGACCTAAAATTCCAAAAAGGCAAAATAGATCTTTTTAGGTCTTTTAGGTCTCATAATAAATAAATAAATTTGCCTATTTGGACCCAAAAATACTATTTTAGGATTAAAATTCCATAGGACGCACCCGTGGCTCCGCCGCGGACCACCCTTCGCCTAGTATGCATTCCTATATTTTTCGTTTCAGATATATTAGCACATATTTTCAAATTTTGAGGTTTCGCTGTCTACAGCTCGTCAGTACGGCTAAAAACATCCGCAGATCCCCATTTTTTTGTATTTCTTTTTCGTTTTCGATCTTTAACCTATCTTTAAATTATATATTTCCTCTTTTCAAAATGTTTTCAATCGTCTTGTTTCGCTGAGACGAAGCGATTGACGTATCACACGCCCAGATCCGAGGCCCGACGGGGGTACTTGCCCTTTTACGTGACACACGTGACACACGGATGTCACGTTTTCACGTATGTCACACCCAAATCTGACATTCATAACCCCCCTAAAATCATGGGTTTGGGGGGGGGGTACTCGCGAGTTTGGGGTCCGGGAGCGTGAAAAACGGGATATCGGTATCGGGCCTCACGGACACAGTGCGCCTTAGAGGGACTCGATACTAAAATTTTGGCCAAAAATCTTCGAAAATGGCGATTTTAGGCGCAAGAATGCCTATTTTAGGCAAAATAGGATCGGACCTAAAATTTCCCAAAAAGGCCAAAATAGGTCTTTTTAGGTCTTTTAGGTTTTTTTAGGAAAAGACCTAAAAATCCTGGCCCTATTTATCACTAATTGGATCCACCAAAATATATATAACAACTATTATATAATTACTATTAAGCACAAGCTTAAACTTGGTATGTGCGCTTACAACATCTGCAATTATTCCCCATAGTTTGATTCTAGAGCAAATAACGGAACAGCAATTGGAGGATAATTATGTAATGAACTGTTTTGTTGTTTATGCGTCGTGGTTTTGTAATTATGTGACCGGAGGCAAAGCGAATAAGCAGGTAATCAATATTACATGAGCACAATGGAGCTAAGCCAGAATTGGAGGAAAAGGAACAGCCTTAGCCGGAGGCCAAGGAAATCGAACAAACTGGGGAACACTTAATTGACTCTGGGACTGACTAGCAGAGCCCTAGTTTTAGCCCTTTTATTCTCAATCATAATTTTCAAATTAATAAGGGACTCTTTGGTTTTTTCAGAATTTTTACCGAATTTAGTCCGGGTAAACGTGTAGAATTTGTATGTAAAAAACTGTTCCGACCAAAACCGTCCGGATAACTGAAAATCCGGATAAGTTTGTGTCCGGTTAATTACAGTTCGACCGTATCAGAAATCCAGAAAAGCATTCCTCTCATAATCGCCGACCTCTTTTCTAACAAATGTACCAATTTCCGTGGCTTTCTCCCTCCACTCACGGATCTAAAGCATTCTTGAATGAATTTTGGATACAAAATGATTAGTCTTTCAATTTGCTCGAAGCATCAAACACTCCAAAGTATGTCCTTTTTCCACTTTGATTTCACCAAAAAAATATCCAAAGTGGGTATTTCTTACAAGTTACTTCGAAAAATTTTGCCTGGGTCGTTTTGGATCGAGAGGTACAGATTTGTCAAAACAATCGCTTAAAAATGAGCGAAATCCGAGCAAAAATTCGTGCACTTAATCACGCACTCATGCATTTTGTAGGCGGAAACCGCAAATTTTTTTCGCTTTGATCCAGAATTTTTAGATTTTTTGGATTAATTTCTGAATAGAAATTGATCCATTCTTCGACTTGGTCGATGTGACCGTTCTTCCATTAGCCTTTCCCTTTCCCACTCTCATTTCGCCGAACAAAATTATCGTTTAAACGCGCGCCAAATGCAGCGTTTGAATCCCAGCCTGGCGTAGACTTTCAAAAATACTTGTCATCAATTTCTTCATTTGGCTTGGGCTGTCATTTGCTCAAAATTTGTTTAGAATTTGGGTTTACTATTTTCGTTCCTCCAGTCTTATTAGTAAGAAACCTATCTTAGAAAATTTGCAAG
Organism: Ditylenchus destructor; assembly: GCA_022814885.1. Lineage (NCBI taxonomy): Eukaryota > Metazoa > Nematoda > Chromadorea > Rhabditida > Anguinidae > Ditylenchus > Ditylenchus destructor. The sequence goes on from JAKKPZ010000335.1 coordinate 36,985, forward strand.
GAGTAAGAAAAATTTTTTGCTTCTACATTTCTAACGTAATAGTACTTTTTCGTGTAGCTCGGTGTTGCGGAAAACGAATTTTGTGTAGACATTTGGTGTCTTTCTAGAATAAAATTTTTGTAAAAAGTTACCTAAAACCTCTATTTTTTAGAGTCTTTTAATGATTTCTGAGATATTAAAAATGAAATGGAAAAAAAATTTAAGTTGGACAAACTTTTTGTTATGACTGTAAAATTGATCCTAAATATTCTTTCTGGAAAAAGATTTTTTCTAGAAGATTCTTCTTTCCTAAAAACTTGGATTGTTACGGGCCCCAAAATATTAGAATTTAGGAATCTAGAGAAATAGATTCAGGATTTTCTCCCGTTTTCTTCAGACAATTTTTATTCAATAAAATTTCTATAAAAAATTCCTAAAAACCTCAAATATTTAAAGGTTTTTAAAGATTTTTTGTAGGAAGTTTCGTCTAAAAAATTTAATCGTAAATCTTAAAATCATAAAAACTGGGCAAATCGATTCAGGATTCTCTTCTGAATTTTTCTATGCTATTTCTCTCTGTCTGGTCTAGTCTGCCTTAGTTATGACTATATTAATGACTAATTGATCCTAAATATTCTTTCTGGAAAAAATTCTTTCTAAGAAGATGCTTCTAAAAACTATCTAAAAAAACTAATTTTTCAAAACTAACTGTTAATATCGAGAACAATTTTCAGACAGACAAAACAATGCCGAAGATTTGCGTGAAATGGAGCGGTCAAAAGTACGACGTGGACGTGAACACGGATCTCGAGCCGCTGGTTCTCAAGTCGCAGTTGTTCGAGTTGACGGGCGTCATCCCGGACAGACAAAAGGTCATGATCAAGGTGAGTTTGGGTTGAAGATTGATGTTACGATTTTATATTTCATATTTATAGGGGAAGATCCTCAAGGATGAGAGGTAAGTCGATTTGGACAGGTACATAGGGAAATCGATAGGGCATCTTACAGTCTAGAATCTTATTTTTACCTTTACTTGATTCTACATTCTATGAAGATTCTGCAGAGATTCGCCAAGGAGAATAGTTCGAAAGGGAACCGATCAAACCCCCGGTCAAAACCCCCCGCTCGCCATTTTTGCCATAACTTTTTACTAGAACATTCTAGAAGGATTACTAATAGCTTAAATCAAAGCTAAGACCTTGGGCTACAAATCCGTATATTATTGCCGCATCCGGTTTCAAGATTCTCAAGTTTTATTTTTTTTTAGTCTCAAATTCACGAATTTTCAAAAAGTTTAAATTTTGAGAAAAAATAATTAAACCTCGAGAATCTTGAATCGAGATGCGACAAGTAATATACCGATTTGTAGCGCAGAGTCTTAGCTTCCATTTAAGCTATTACTCATCCTACTAGAATTTTCCAGTAAAAAGTTATGGCAAAAATGGCTGCGGGAAGGTTTTGACCGGGGGTTTGATCGGTTCCCTTTCGGAAGCCGCTAGGTAAGCACTGGACTTCCCAGGTATGAGTCCTTCTCAGAACAGTTCTGGGACAAAATATCGCTATAAAGTTTCTTGTTTCTCTAGAAAAAAGTAATTACTGTCGAAAAATTGGTCTTTTCCATATTTATGTGGATTTAAGTAGATTTTTTGCAAAGATGAAGATTTTGAGCTAGAATAATTTCCTTCACGGAAAACCGTTTAGTTAGCTAAAAAATTTCTCGAAGCTAAATTCCAGACATAAATTTGCATTATTTTCAGCTGGGGTGACATCAAACTGAAAGAAGGAGAGCTGATTATGATGGTACAGTTCATTGATCATTCTTACCTGCAATATACCTTTACTAAAATTGAAACTTCAGATGGGCAGCTCGGATGCTCTGCCGCAGCGCATAAACATGGATCAAAGCGACGGCGCTGCCGGACAAATGGACGGAGAAGAGGAGAAGGTGGTCTTGCCGGCGGGTCTGAAGAACCTGGGCAACTCTTGCTACATGAACGCTTCGCTTCAATGCTACAAGGTAAGTACTGTAGAAGTACATTTCTTTGGGATAGTGAGCACTAGATCCATAGCGGTATAGGTAGTGGATTTTGACGTCTCTGGAACAGACTTGCGTCTAGAGAATAGACTTGCGAAGGCCGATTTGAGATATGGGCGACATTGAAATATAATATCTCCATCTTTTCGCCAATTTAGCGCCAAAATTAAATTAAATTTGCCTTGCGGACAAATCTACAGAGTAAATCGACCCTGGTGTCGATTTACTCTGTAGAGGTTCCATCATATTAACTTAAACCCCTTTCGTACCCCTCTAAACCGCGCTCCCAATTAAGATATTATTCAAACGCTAATTTTGGCGTTAAATTGGCGAAAAGATGGAGCTATTCTAATTCAATATCGGCCATAGCTCAGCCAATTGTCCGGCTGCAGAACTGGGAAGGAATCCGAACAGTTCGCCAACCTTATTTATGCGCAAGGCATTCGCCCCACTGTATAGGATTAGTATTGTAGATGTTTTTATACAGTTTTGCGGTCTTCTGGGATCTGCGTTCTAGGATCTTCTGGGACATTCTAGAACGAGTGATCGCTTCTAAAGCTTTAGTTCTAGAACAGCTTTTGATCGAAATTTTACCCTAATTTCAAGCCCAATCCAATCCGAGTTATTCTAGAATGTTTCTGAACTTTCTCAAGACAGCTATAACAAAAATCTGCTTCAGAATTATTTTGACTGGGTCAAAAAGTTCTTGTTACTCAAAGTTTTGGGATTATAGCATAATTATTCTAAAGTTGCTATGTGATTTTACAGTAATCATTTTAATAGCGAACTTTACATCAATCACATTTCAATTATTAATTTCAGGCCATTCCCGAGCTGTCGGACGCGCTGAAGGTGAGTGATTAAAAATTAAAAACTGAGAACCAATAAGAGTACATCTTCTTTTCAGATCTACTCCGCGCCACCGAATGAGGCCGACGCTAGAGGCAATATGCTTACGACGAGTGTGAAGAAGCTTTTTGAGGACATGGACCGGGCTCAGCTCAAGAATCCCGACCAGCAAGTCTCAGTACCTTTCCTTATGCTCACGGTGAGTTCTGAAATAGTTTATAAAAAACTATAGTATAGTTTTTCATATATTGACTGCTTCTGGAACATTTTAGAAGAATGAGTAGTGCCTGAATCTCTGCATTCATTTGAGCCGTCACTCATCCTTCTAGAATGTTCCAGAAGCGGTCAATATCTATGAAAAACTTTTTTACGAAACTACCAGGCTGCGAAATATGTTCACGGAGTGATATTTATGCGTTTGAATTGGCGCCATTTCAGTTTACCCCCTTTAGAAGGGGGCCAGCTCAAATCTGATATTGCTGACCCCATCTAAAATCATATTTTAGAGGGGGTTATCAATATCAGATTTGAGCTAGCCCCCGTCTAAAGGGGCTAAACTGAAATGGCGCGAATTTAAACGCATAAATATCAGTCCGCGAAATTATGCGTTTGCCCGGTATAATTTTTTCATAGAATAAAATATATATATATAAATAAACTAGACTAAATCAAGACTAGATCGAGAGTGGAAAAATGTCTGGATAGGAATCTTCCCACATAAAAAATGGTTTTATGGCTGAATATTCAGGGAAATCTCAGTCCCGATTTCCTGACTTTGAAAATGAAAAGTAAATTAAAATTCATGAAACCATGACTGAACTCGAGAATTTAAGTGCGCGACTTTTTTTGGCTTGTCCAAGCCAACGCGCATTGAATCAAATATTGTAAACTTGCACCTGAATGTTTAACAACCTTTTCAGGTGTTACACAACGTCTTTCCTCAGTTCGCGACGCGCAATGAACGAGGCGAATTTCAACAACAGGACGCGAATGAGTGCTTCGCTGAGACACTCCGGATGATCTCGGAACAGACGCGTCTGAAGAGCGCAGGTGAGCTTTGATTCTCGAGCATGTGAATCTAACCTGAGCCAAATTTCAGGAAGTCCGACCGAAACCCAAACGGTGCGCACGTCGCGTTTGTTTGAAACCGAATTCGAGGTCACGTTGAAGAACCTGGAAAACCCGGATGAACCCGTGGATGCCACACGCGAAAGTACAATGCAGGTATGCCGGAGACAGTTATTGAAATGAACTTGAGATAGAGAAATATTTCCTATACTTAGACCACCCTCGCCCGTCACGACGGTCGGTGGCGTTTATTTTTAAAATGAAAAAATTCTAGAAGCCTCCAGAAGTGTTTGGTACCAAAAGGTCGCCAAGACCTTGGACTATCTTCTAGTCTAGTACTTAACACTTCTGGAAGCTTCTAGAATTTTTTAATTTAAAAACTCAACGCCACTGACCGTCGTTACGGGCGATGGTAGAGTTTAATTTCAAGAAATAAGGTACTTGGGGTTTTTGATTTTGCAAGCCTAAGTCTTATTACAAGCCTAGGCTTAAAGTATGCCCTTATATGGATCATCGCCCAAAGCATATAGACAGGCTAGAAAAAAGAGCTAGTTTAGGGGAAGTGATTATACACCGTAATCCCTGTGATTAGTACCAAAAGGTCGCCAAGACCCAGGGCTACCCTTTAGTACCATACGTTTCTGGAAGGTTCTGGGGCCCGTAATTATGTGCTAAAGTCAAGAATGAGAAAAAACAATTCGAGAAATACTAACGTTTCAATTCCAGCTGAGCTGTTTCCTGAGCCAAGAGGTCAAGTACGTGCAATTGGGCATCAAGAGCAAGTTGACGGAAGAGATCGAGAAGCATTCGGCGAGTCTCGGGCGCAATGCCAAGTACCAAAAACAGTCGCTGGTTCGCCGATTGCCCGCCTATCTCTCAATTCAAATGGTCCGGTTCTTTTACAAGGAGAAAGACCAGGTAAGAATGTTCTGGAAGAAGTTTGAAGGTGAAGAATGTACTTTGTGTTTCAGATCAATGCGAAAATCCTCAAAGACGTCAAGTTCCCGATCAATTTGGACCTTCAGGACATTTGGTGCGTTTCTAACTGCCAACTTTTACTTTACAAACAATCTTTTGCGTGTGGATCGAAATATGATCACTTCTTTGCTTTTCTAGATTGTTCCTAATAGGAAATAATGTTCCAGAATATTCTAGATCTTGGAATTTTAATAAATTCCTTTTCGGAATTTCACTATTAAGTGAAACACCAATGAGTTTAATGAGTCCGATAGGCGAAGTCTGCCAACGAGAAACCGGATTTCTTGTGTGATTTTTCCCCTTAAATTATGGGCCTTCAACCAAAGATTTTAAACTTTAAGAATTTTCGAAGTAGCTAAATTTTTGTGTCTTTTCAGCACACCTGAGCTCAAGACGAAGATCCAGCCAATGCGAGACCTGTTCAAGGTAAGCCGGAATTTGCAATTCCTGAGAATTTAAATTCTTGCTTGTGCAAAGTGATAGACCTGACCTGATCTACCACCAGAATAAAAATGAATTTGTTTCTGGTTAAAAAGAGACGGGCACAGCGCCAAAATGCACAAAAATTTGAATATTGCCGACCCCTTGTAATATTGTTTCTCTCAAAATTTGCAAAATCGGTATGACAGAATTTTGGCCACCAATTCAAACTGGACGAAAATTCTGAATCACCAAAAGGATATTTCTCTTAAAATAAATAAAATTCCTTATCTCCATTTTTATTATATTAACCGTTTAGGCATACGACGAAAAGGTCCAGGAAGAGTTGAAGCAGGCCAAAATGGACGTGGACAGCGGCAAAAGCCTGCCGAAGAAGGCGGAGCCTACTGACTTTGAGCCGTACAGCTTCCAGGATGATCCTGGATCCAACAACAGCGGACTCTATGAGCTGAAGGTTTGGAGAGACATTTTATGTGCGCGAAGATTGATAGTAAAAAAGTACATTTCAGGGAGTGATCACGCACAAAGGAAGAGCGTCGAATAGCGGTCACTACGTGGCCTGGGTCCGAGTCAAGGGAGATAAGGTTAGATTTTGGTCGTAGAAAACATTTTTTTCTCTTTAGAACTAGGCTCCGAAAAATAGGATTTGTTAGTTGTAACAATTTTTAACTTTTTCCCAGGGAAGACATAAAATTTTCAATGAAAGTTGGACTGGTCTTATCTTTTTGCTATGGAGATATTTCATGCTCTAGAATATTCTTTACATCAAACTTTACTTCTTTTTGGCACTCATTCAAAAACGTGCCAAAAAATGGTTCGATGCCAAAAAAGAGCCTATTTGGATTAGAATTGGATCGGAGAATTTTCCAAAGAATGAGAATTTTTTGAGAATGACATTCATTTTGTGGACGATAAACGTTATATCTTAGGGGAATCCGATGGAAAACCCTTGTTCAATCCGGGTAAAAGACTATGCAGCTGTCCAAATCTAATTTGTCTTGTATGAGAGTTGGGCCAAATTTAGAACGCCAAAGTTTGACTGTTAGCTAAAATTTCAAATCCATTGCAGTCTGAGAAATTTCGCTCGACGTTGAAATATTTGCCAACCCGAAAGTTCCGGTTTAATCTATGCTCCGTTTCAGTGGGCCATGTGCGACGACGACGAAGTCCACCCGGTGTCCGAGGAAGACGTCCTGAAACTGTCTGGTAATATTTTTTGTGCCATAGCTTATATACTCATTTATTCTGTACTCTTAACATTTTTTATTCCAGGAGGAGGTGATTGGCATTGCGCATACGTGCTTCTCTATGGACCGAGAGCGTTGCCGAAGCAAAGCGCCTGAACACACGGGATAAAATATGAAAAAAATGGATGAATCATGTGTGTTAATTATTCTTTTGTGTTGATTTATTTTGTTTGAAGAAGTAAAATCTTGCGCATTTTTAGGATGACATTGCTTTCTTGAGTTAGAATATTTGAGACTTGGAATTTGTGATTTCAATTTTTAGGATGGAAGTAAGTATTTTGAAGACTTGGAATTTGCGATTTTATCACCACTTTCCATTTCGGCTAGACCATTTTGAAGACGCCGAGAGTATTGCGAATATAAACCTGTCAATCAGAGGAATGAGACAGCCGCTAAAAAGTAAAAAAAGTAATGACTGCTCCGAATAGGAATGATAAGGCGGTGTCAGCAGGGTCGAATTACAAATTACTAGAGTGGAGCGCCGCGCCTTCGGCGCGTTCATGGTTTAGCGCAAAGTTGGGGACTAGGCATCAGTTTGCAAGAAAATAATGTCCAGCTAAAACTCTCAAGGCCGCCGCTTTCACCCCTTTTCTGATTTTTAATTTTTGTTGTTTAACCCGGTACCTTTCTTTTTCTGTCTAGGGAGAGATTACAAATTTCCTGGTACTCAAAGCTCTCACCCGATGGAATACGAAAGGTACCGGTTTAAGAAACAAAAAAATAGGTATTTCAAAGCATTGAGTACTACCCGAAAAAGTATTACACACAAAAAAGCGGCGGCCTCGAGAGTTTTAGCTGGACATTATTTTCTTGCAAACTGATGCCTAGTCCCCAACTTTGCGCTAAACCATGAACGCGCCGAAGGCGCGGCGCTCCACTCTAGTCCACTCTGGAAGATATGGCCAAATCGCTCATCACCTGGCCATAACTTTCTTAGCCCCGCCGTGTTCCAGCCGATTGATACGTCATTCGTCTTCTCTCGATGAGAGCTGCAAAATGACGTATCACTCGCCCGGAACGGAGCGAACCGGAGAAAGTTCCAGGTGCGCGAAATGTTGCATTTTCGGGATTTCACCTGGCCATAACTTTCTTAGCCCCGCCGTGTTCCAGCCGATTGATACGTCATTCGTCTTCTCTCGATGAGAGCTGCAAAATGACGTATCACTCGCCCGGAACGGAGCGAACCGGAGAAAGTTCCAGGTGCGCGAAATGTTGCATTTTCGTGATTTCACCTGGCCATAACTTTCTTAGCCCCGCCGTGTTCCAGCCGATTGATACGTCATTCGTCTTCTCTCGATGAGAGCTGCAAAATGACGTATCACTCGCCCGGAACGGAGCGAACCGGAGAAACTTGCCTCCGTGGGACGGACGCACAACAGCGACTTAGGTAGAGTGGATAAAAGCATAGTAGGAGATAATACTACAGTGCCTGCTATTCTCACGTCACGTATTCTTGAATTCTTCGCAAATGTTTCAGTTTTCTCGAGTTTATCCTGTTTTGCGTGTCATCTTTACCTTTTCTGCGTGAATAATAAACTACAGAACTTGGCCTGAGATTATTTCGTGCAATTTTACAGTTTTCTTGAATTGAAGTGAATTCTATCCCATTGTTAACCATACAGTTTAACATATCAGTCCACCTAACTAGGGCGGCCAGAGGTGACAGGTGGCACATTTCTCCCGAAAATGGCCAAATTAAACAGAGATTGAGGAAAGATAACCCAAATCCTCAAATTTTCACCCTCTAAAACCCGACTGAATAATTTTCACCGGGGACACAGAGGATTTTCGGTAGATATGTCCTGTTTTGTGTCCTCCTAATAAGGACTTTGCAGAGGTAGTGTAGTACTCTAACCAGAATCCGACCAGGCGTCTGAGTCTCCTGATTTATTTTCGCCCTAACTGTACTGATACTCTATATCCACTGATTACAAAGTTGATTATTGTGCTTCAATAAGAATAGTGAGCCTCTTTGTTTCATCAAAGCGATTGAATCAATTTTTTTTTCACATAATTGAAGCACAATGCCCAGCTTTGTAACAGAACGCGAAACACCGTTCACAATATGTTTCTTCATTTGACACTTAAATAAAGCAAATTTAATTTTAGAGCCGACATGATACGTTCAATGAGTGCTCTAGTGATCTTGCTTTCGCTCGTACAACCTGCTGCTGCTCCATTATCAGTCGGTTGGTATTTGAATTCTAACCATTAGGATCTGTAACTTTGAACTTTAAACCATTTTGCTAACATCTTAAGCCTGCCTCCCAATAGCGAAATGTGGCCCAAAAAGGCGATTTCGTCACCTTGTTTCATCACATATTTCGCTATTGGGAGGCAGGCTTTACTCCATATCAGAGGTCCGTCCGGTTATTTTTTAGACTCTCAAGGCTAAATTAAATCCAAATTTTTTAGTATTCAGTAAAGTCGAACGACTATCGGGTGGGGCATAAATTCTGTTACCACTTTTCAACAGTGCATATTTCTTCTAGAATGAATAAATGACTATAAGTGTTTGGTATTATTTTGTTGCCCATCTTGTCTGCTTTAATCTGGTATATAACTTTTATATATGACATCACAAAATATAAAAAATCTTACACAAAGTTTGATATCACCTCACCTGAAAAATTTCCAAAGATATTTTACATATTTCACAACTTTTTGATTACAATATTTACATGCTGAAAAAAACTGTTTCGGCAATCTTACTGTACAGTTTGTAAGCAACAACGCACTTTTTACAGAATTGTATTGTTTTCAATGACCTCAAAATCCGTTTTATGTCATTGAGAAAATTTTGATATTTGGCCAATTGTTGTACATGATTTTAACTTATCGAGAAAATCTGTTTTACTGGAATTATACTACATTCTGTGATCTCTCAAATACTTTTTGCAGAATTGTGTTTCGTTGGATTATTACTGAGTTATGAGCGTTTTTAGAGACCACACTAGCTTTTAATTTTAGAAGATTTGCAAGCTTTTCAGGTGAGGTGATATCAAACTTTGTGTAAGATTTTTTATATTTTGTGAAGTGATATATGAAAGCTATATACCAGATTAAAGCAGACAAGATGGGCAACAAAATAATACCAAACACTTATAGTCATTTATTCATTCTAAAAGAAATATGCACTGTTGAAAAGTGGTAACAGAACTTATGCCCCACCCGATACAAATTTGGGCCGATTCGGTGCGAGAACTTTACCTGAAATATTCCTGAAAATTTTCATTTTCCGAAATAGCAATTAAGAAAAGAAAATAATGTTTACATCGATCCATTCTAAAAGTTTAGATGCAGCGTGGTGGTGCGTCGCCGCCTGCTACGCGGGCTACGCTGGATGTGTGGGCTTTGCGACAGCTTTGCTGTCGCCACCGACGCTCGCCTTTATATCGACGCTGTGTCTGGTGCCTGTAAATCTGTGCCTGTTATCTTGCCCCGCTATCACCGTGGCGTTCAACTAATGGACCATAATCGAGTTTCGTCGTGATCGTGTGTGTGGAATGTGACATCAATTCTTGAATTCAATAAATTGCATGTGTTATGTCATGTTTGTTTACGACTAACAATTACGCTTTACATTTTTCACGACTAACGGAATTTTTCCTCGGCATATGAAATGAAAATTGAAATTTCGCTTTATTTGTAGGGACTGTTTTAACCTTTTTCGTGTAAGACAGAAAAAAAATTGGAATGTAAATTTAAAGTTACGGCATTAAACAAAATTCAGAGCGAAGTGGTCAAATGGCCCAAGAACAGCAGTTTTTATTTCAAATTACACATTTTTATTGCAATCGAAAAGCAGCCCATTTAAAATTGCGGGGTTTGACTCTTAGCTGCTAAATCGCTCTTATAACATTCTCGAAGAAGAATTCCTGGCTTAAATTAACGTTGAGACTCTGTTCAGACTCTGAGACTCTTCAATCAAGCCGTTATTCATGCCTAGAATTCGTTCTCTGAGAATATTCCAGATGTGACTTCAAAAGCAAAACGACAAAACAACATACAATTTAAGGCATACTGATTTTCAATTAAACACTTCGAAAAAAATGTGAAGAAGATCATTTCATCTTCGTCTTTCTTATCACCAGCGAAAATTTAAGTAAGAATAAGTCTAGAATACAAATTATGGAAATATGAGAAGTCTGATTATTTTTCCGGAAAACGAAAGCAAACGCCGTTTCGAATAATCAATAAACGGACAAAAGTAAACAGAATAAAATTGCTCTTTTTGATATTATATCAAATTACGCAATCGACGAAACGAACGAATCGATCCAACGAGACAGGGAGAAAAAGGTACTGTTGCAATTTGGTGTCCAAATGCAACACTGATTAGCACATTAATTTCGCAACCAGACATGTGATATGCTTGTAACCACTTTATTTTTCTCCATGTTTCAATTATGATTTTCTGTATTGATCAAACCCCATACCGTGAAACAGGCGTAAATTTTGGAAGATTTTAGAGAATGCTTTTACCCTAAAATAGCCTATTTAACTTAAAATTCTTGATGCGATACGGAAAAAATAATTGCAGATTCGTAATCAGCGCATCGGAATACATTAAAAACACCTTTACAAAAAAAATTACAAAAAAATCGCGGCGCTACCGAAGGTAGCGCCGCGAAAAATTTTTGACCTTTTAGAGACCGGACCGAACCGGACCAAACCGGACCGGACCGGGGGGTCAAGCGGACCGGACCGGGGGTCGACCGGACCGGGCAAAAGGTCGGTCCGTTGTCATGCTTGAAAATAGGTGAGTCCGAAATTGCGTGTTGGTTTAAAACACCAATGTTCGTTAACTTTTTGTTCTTAAATATTTTTCGTATTTCTGCATATTTTTCTGGCACTAAAAAAACGTAAACAATGATTGTAACAAGCCGTTTGTAATTTCTGTCAAAAATGCGTAAAAATGAGAGGTATTAAAGAAAATTAAAAAAGGTATTAAAGATTAGAGAGGGATTATAAGCGGCTTAGAGAGTGAAAACCATCCGAAACTTTTTTCGCCAATTTCTTTCGGATAACCAAATTTCGGAATTTTTCAAAAAAATTTCCGAATTTGAATTGGTGCACAAAAATTTCGACCCAAATTTAGTAAGCCCCTCTTATCAAGCGGAAGTAGGCTAAATGCACAGTACAGTTTATTCTCTTCAGATTTTCCGCATAACTTCTGACTAAAATTCAATGGATCTCGACTACATGCGCACTCGTTTTGGAATCCTAAAATTTCTTCAAATGGTATGTGAAAGAAAACGTAAACGAGCAAAAACGGATTTTTCAGGCCTTAAGTTTGCTAATTTTTGTTTTTCTCTGCGCCGGAGGATATTTCGTGGATTTCTCTGTTATTCAGCTGTACTTTAAATTCGACTATATAGCACTGGCGTCGGCAGCTTGCTTTCTTTATGGATCTATTACGTATTGCTGCCATTTATTCAGTATCCTTAAAATTCATCGCTGGGTTCTTCAGGACGATCATGAATGCATCAGATTTGCTCGCAAGGTAGAGAAATGTGAAAAATTATAAGTAACTACCGCATGCCTTGTAATTCTAGCGCTTGCCCGTCACAACGGTCGGTGGCGTTTATTTTTAAAATGAAAAATTATAGAACCTTCCAGAAGTGATTGGTACCAAAAGGTAGCGCTGGGTCTTGGCTACCTTTTGGTACCAAACACTTCTGGAATCTTCTAGTAATTCTTCATTTTAAAAATAAATGCCACCGACCGTCGTGACGGGCAAGCGCTATAATTACAAGGTATATGGTGAATGATCGCTTCCTCTAAATTAGCTCTATCTTTTTTCTAGCTTCTCTCTATGCTTTGGGCGTATAACCGATATATTAGCATACTTTTAGGCTTAGGCTTGTGCTTTTAGATGAATAGCCGTTGCTTAGTATTCGCTTAGCCGACTTAAGCAATGCAATTGCAATTTTAGGAGATGTGGTTGAGTGCGTGCTTTTCGCTGATTTTTTGGACAGCGATGTTTATTATTTTTGCGACAACGTCCGATCCCGGCCAGCGCGCTGCTTTACCCAATGCCACACTATATATTCTAGCAGGGGTAAGTTTTAAATTCGTAATTGTTATCCAAAACCAGTTGTCCAACTTTTCCGAAGTTGCGCCAATTTAAATTTCGGAGTAATCTTAACAGTTTTTGCTAATATATGTAATATGTTTCACTTAGAATGCATCCAGAAATTACGTCATCAATGTAGGAGGGTCATCCGGTGATGACGCTTACTGTTCCCTTTTTCGGTTCGCCTAAATATTGGCTCCAAATAATGAATCGTGAAAACTGTTTCAGATTCGAACTCAAGGCAAACACCCCTAATTACTCGTTTTCGCGATCTTTCACTTGAACTTTAAGCCTAATTTTGTGCCTAGTTAGCATAAGTGCAAGCTTGAGCCTCATCTCAGTGACTTGTTAGTATTTTTTCCTCACTAGCATCAAGAGGACGATGATCCGAATGACACTGGCTTTTTGCGACGATTCCGTGGGAGACAAATAACACAGGAACCACCTTAAGATTGACTAAGAGCTTTGGGAAAGACGTTAGTAAAAAATAGCAAAATTTATATAAAAAATTTGGATTTGCATAAGAATTTGAAAAAAACCATTTTAGGGGGCTAATTTGAGGGCTTTTTATTTTTCCGTACGGTGTCCAGAGGGGACTTATTTGAGCGGGACTGAATTGAGGGAGCGGGTAAAGCATCTATGAAGCAATAGAGAATCCGCGCGAATTGCTGGATGCTATTTCCTATATACTGCTTTAGAGAATAAACTAACTGCTTTTCTGAATAAAAATGCCATTTTCGGCAGAGCTCATTTCAGTAATTATTTTTTAATATTTATTGATTTACGATCTTAAATTGATTTAATTTAAGATCGTTTCGGGACTGTTAGCGGGAATCAGCGGTCATTACGCTTACCAAATCGGCTGCAAAGTCTATCCAAGAATTCAAACATCTGGACATTCTGATCTAGATCATCAACAATTGATCATCAATCAAGGTGCCGCTGCCCTCCTTATGTCTACCCAATGATTGTTGATTTTTGTTGTTTTTTAATTGCAAGGCAGTAATTATTTGGAGAAATATTTTCAATATCAAGATTTCATTAGCTCCAGGTTATAGAGTCCGGTCTTGAAATAAAGTATTGTTCGTCTGAGATAAAAAGCACGGTATATTTAGAGACGGAATATCGACCTTTCCTTTTTTGTTAATCCAATACTGAAGAAGGTGAAATTATCGTACGTGAAAACAATGTTGAAACTAAAGAGAACTTTAGGACAATTTTAGGCATCTCATCCGCTCTCTCCCGAAAAGAGATTTGTAGTATCTTCAAAAAATTGGATATACGATAATAAGTGTTGCAAACTTTTTCGTCGGGATGCGCACAATGTTTCATCGGAAGAAAATTATTCACGGAAAAACCTCTCAGTCCTTGGTTCCTGTCTGTGTTGTCAGAACAAAGAAGAATAGGCCTCTACGAGGATATTTTTAATTCAGTTTCGTTTTTTTTCATTCTCCTTGTGTGAGAGAGTATGACACTGGGCATGAGAAACAGAGAAAAAACTCTCAGAGTCCAAAATTTCCGACTCCAAAAAGTCGGCTCCAAAGGTTCCGTGTACCGTCGAAAGTGTTACACAAACAGAAAACTAATGTCAACATTTAAATGGGTGCAGGACATTTGTACGTCGGGGCTGGAAGAAACATCTGGAAGAAACAACATTAAATTTTTTACTTAAAAATGGCTGGAAGAAACAACATTTTTTACTTAAAAGAAACAACATTTTTTACTTAAAAATGGCTGGAAGAAACACCTGGAAGAAACAACATTAAATTTTTTTATGAAAAAATGACATTTTTTACTTAAAAATGCGATTTTTGGCATTTTTTTGCAAAAAATCGACTTTTTAAGTAAAAAATGTCATTTTTCAAAAAAAATTTTTAATTTTTTTACCAGATGTTCCTTCCAGCTCAGAATACACCGTTTTTCGTAAACAGTATAAAAAATGACCGCATGGATCAAAAGTTATAGCCCCGACGTACAAATGTCCGTGTCCGTCTTAAATGGCATACAATTTAAGTAAAACAAATGTAATTATTTCAACAAAATTACGCAAAAAATACATAACAGTCATATTTTGAAAAAGATCTTTTCAGAACTGAAGTGAAAATGTCAGAACTGAAATGTCGCATTCAAAGCAGCTGATTGGAATCGATGGAGCGATGGACTTTAGAGGCCGACAGCTCTATTTGTATCCTGAAATGTCATAATTAGGAAATTTGTCAGCCATAATAATTTACCGCTGAAAAATTTGACAGGTCACAAAAACGAGATTTTCGTTTTCAGCTAAAGAAAAAGCCCCAGCCTATCCGCCGCCTAGAAAGGAAGAATAGAAATAAATTTTGATAAAAATTTCTTCGCTTTCTCACAAATTTCACGATTCCCTCTAAGCATTCTGTCCTGTTGCATCAGAACGATAAAAATCTAACCAGGCTTGTCTAAGCTGCAGTCGATGACACTTACCTCTGACAAACTTGATGCCGTCGCCCGTGGCGATTGGTTCCCGATATTTGACTCTGCTGGCGAATCGCTCTGAACATTTCCAGCAGACACATTCTCGGTTGACGGCCCGGGCATATTCTGACTCAGATTCGGTCTAATTTTATCCTTCATGCTTTGCGTGGGCGTCTCTGTGTGAACTATGAAACGATGGCCGCAGATTGTATGCGTCCCTTGCTATTTAAATAGAGGATTTACAGTATTTAATATTATATGAAAATTAGTTAAAGCTAATTTTCTAGGGGAAGAACAGAATATTATAAAATAATACTAAATTAAGTCTAACTTCGATAATAGGACATCCCGACAAGCCTCATTATAACTCTGTCAGGAAATCGGCATAAGTATATTGTATCGAAATAAGCGAAATTTAAAATCCATACCATATTTGTCTTACTGTTTCATCGCGGCAATCCGCTGCTTTTCCTCTAAGTTAACATTTTGTTGAGCATTTC